>PITA01011163.1:0-68208 GCA_004023965.1 Spilogale gracilis | reverse complement strand
TTCTTTCTTTCTTTCTTTCTTTCTTTCTTTCTTTCTTTCTTTCGTTTTTAATAAAAAGTAATCCTAGGGGCGCCTGGGTGGCTCAGTTGTTAAGCGTCTGCCTTTGACTTGGGTCATCATCCCAGAGTCCTGGGACCAAGCCCTGAATCAGGCTCCCTGTTCAGCAGGAAGCCTGCTTCTCCCACTCTCCCTCTCCCTACCTGTGTTCCCTCTCCAGCTATGTTTCTCTCTGTCAAATAAATAAATAAAATCTTAAAAAAAAATTCTGGAAATCCCTGTCTTTTAATTGATGTGTCTAGACTATTTGCATTTTATATAATCTTTGGTATATTGGACTTATTTACCATCTTACTATTTGTTTTTTGATTTTTGTTCTTCTGTTTCCCCATTCTTATTTCTTTTTCTTTTTTTTTTTTTTAAAGATTTTATTTATTTGACAGAGAGAAACACAGCCAGAGAGGGAACACAAGCAGCGGGAGTGAGAGAGGGAGAAGCAAGCCTCCCGCCAAGCAGGGAGACCGATGTGGGACTTGATCCCCAGTCTCTGGGATCATCACCCCAGCCAAAGGCAGCCGCCCAACGAACTGAGCCACTCAGGCGCCCCTCCCCATTCTTATTTCTTTTTGATTATCTAAATATCTGATGAAATAAACACATATTAGAATATCAGATATGCTTTCATGAATCCTTGACGTTCTGCTCACTTTTTTTTCTTTTTCTCCTCTCTGTTGTTAAAATTGAATCTTTTTTAAAAAATTTTATTTATTTGACAGCGAGAAACACAGCAAAAGAGGGAACACAAGCGGGGGGCGGGGGGGGGGGAGAGGGAGAAGCAGGCTTCCCGCCAAGCAGGGAGCCCGATTTGGGACTTGATCCAGGGTCTCCAGGATCATAACCTGAGCCAAAGGCAGTCGCTTAACCAACTGAGCCACCCAGGCGCCCCCAAAATTGAATCATTTTTATTGATTTATCTTAAATTCGTAGACTCTCTCCTGCATCATCTTTATTCTTCTCATCCAGTAAATTTTTATTTTAATTATTATATTTTTCATTTAAAAATTTCCATTCATTTCTTCTTTTATTTTTTAAAGACTTTTTAAGTGATCTCTACACCCAATATGGGACTCAAACCTACAACCCCTAGGTCAAGAGTCACATGTTCTACTGACTGAGACAGCCAGGTGCCCCTTTTGCTCCTTTATATCTTTTCTCTCCTTGCTGAGATGTTCTTGGTACCATTTGTTTCAAGAGTATTCATCTGTACCTCTTTGAGCATTGCTGTTGAAAATTCTCTGTCTCATTAATACAACATTTAGGTCTCCCTAGGGTTAGTGTCTATTGATTGTTTTTTCCTTTATCACTAGAGATTTTCCTGGTTCTTCATATGGTGGTTAATGTTGGATTTCTAAGACTAACAACAGGTCTCAAAAATTAAGATTTTTTTAGGTGCCTGGGTGGCTCAGTGGGTTAAAGCCTCTGCCTTCGGCTCAGGTCATGATTTCAGGGCCCTGGGATCAAGGCCTTGGGCTCTCTGCTCAGCAGGGAGCCTGCTTCCTCCTCTGCCTCTGCCTGCCTCTCTGCATACTTGTGATCTCTCTGTCAAATAAATAAATAAAATCTTTTTTAAAAAATTAGGATTTTTCTGTGTACCTTTCAGGCTTAACTGAGTTCTGTAATATCATTGCAAGCCAGTGGAATATAAAAGGGGATTGGACATACTTTAAAAAACAAACAAACATATACACTACACATGTATGCAAATATTTGTGTTGAACTCTTATTTTTTAGAAAATTAATAAGACTAATTGCTCTTTTTTAATTTTTTAAAATTTTAAAAATAATTTTATTTATTTATCTGAGAGAGAGACAGAACTTGAGGGGGGGGGAAGCAGACCCCCTGCTGAGCCTGATGTGGGGCTCAATCTCAGGAGCCTGGGATCATGACCTGAGCCTAAAGCTTAACCATTGAGCCACCCAGGCACCCTGATTATTGCTCTTTTTTTTTTTTTTTAAAGATTTTATTTATTTATTTGACAGAGAGAAACACAGCTAGAGAGGGAACACAAGCAGGGGAGTGAGAGAGGGAGAAGCAGGCCTCCCGCTGAGCAGGGAGCCCGATGCGGGGCTCAATCCTGGGTCTCCAGGATCATGGCCTGAGCTGAAGGCAGCTGCTTAACCAACTGAGCCACCCAGGTGCCCCGTTTATTGCTCTTTTTAAAGCAATAATTATTGTACTCATGTGCAAGTTAAAATGCTTTTAAAATATTAAAATGTTTTTTGATATCTGTGGCTCTAGCTCCCTGAACCTCTTTCCACTAGGCCTCCATTATCTCAGCTTCTTGGCCGGGAAACCCCAAACCTGCCTTTTATTTAGCAATTTTATCAATTAAAGAGTTAATGTCTGGCCAGAAGGAGCTTACCCACCTCTGTTCCAGGGGTGTGGTTGAAGACTCTTCTGATTAGTCAAGGGCAATGCCTACCGGTCATTAAATATTTGGACTATCACCTCTGCCAGTACCTCATATTTGTATAGCATTTTATAGTTTACAAACGATGTTTACATATATTGTCTTAGTTAAGCTTCATACTAACTCTGACATCAGTAGGAATTATGATTGCCATCAGCAAACATCTTAATGATAAAATTAACTCATTACGTGATGAGTGCGGAAAATGAATTATCATTGGGGAACCCGAGGCTCAGGAAGGCTATCACTTATCCAAATCCCATGGTTATAGGAGTTGGAGTCTAAACCTCTCACAGTGCCAAGAATGGTACATGTCTTAAGTGCCTGGTTTGGGGGAGGGAGATTTCACTCTGGACTGGGTACATCTGGGAAAGCAATTGTAGGAGGAAGGCACTGAACTTGATACTGAGGGACTGGTAGGATCTTGAAGGCAGAGAAGAAGTGCAAGGATATTTTACTCAGGAAGTAGGATGAGGCCCAGATATAGTAAAATATCCCATTTCCACCACCATTTCAAGACTCTTTTTTGTCTACAGTCTTGTACTGGAACTGAAATGTCCCAGGGTTCGATCACAGAGAGTACCTGGACAGAGTTCTCCACTACATTGCCTTCTCAATCCTGGATTACTGTTGATTCCTTCAAATATGCATGAGCCACTAAAAACAAATTGTACTTACTGGGCCCTGTCTCTCCTTCACAGTCTGGTCCCTCTAGATAGAGTAGCTGATGAGAAAGAAGGTGAGGAAGTCTTAAATACTATTCACAGCTCCTTAGCTGCCTTGCTAAGTCCACAAAGGCTTATCCAAGAGGAGAATGTTGCTCTAAGTCTCAGCATGGCCACCATGGTCCTCAAGTTCTCTGGGTGTCTGAGTCCTGTCCACAGTAGTGATGGGAACACTTTGCTCACTCCACACTCCTTTTAGCTCCTCGTTAACAGTAAGGTCAAATCCAAGTGTTGTGGGGCCCTAATTTTACACAATTTGGGACCTCTTTACAAACATACATGCACAATAACAAATACAAAATTCCATACAGGACTTTGGAAAGAACACTGTGAGGGTCCAAAAGACTTAACTTCATTAGCTTTACAGTGCAGTGGACACCTGAACAATGCAGGGGTTAGCTGAAAATCCATGTGTAACTTTTGATTCCTCCCAAAACTTAACTACGAATAGTCTACTGCTGACCGAAAGGCTTATGGATCACACAAACTCAATAAACCCATATTTTGTATGTTTTATGTCTATGTACTGTAACCTTACAATCAAGGAAGCCAGGGACAAGAAGATGGTAAGAAAGTCATAGGGAAGAGAAAGCACTGTACTGTTAAAAAAAAAAATGCCTGTATGACATGGACTGTCATCATTCAAACCTGTGTTGTTCAAGGATCAACGGTCTATCTACCTGTGGTTAATGGTAATAACAAATCTTACAAAAGGAAGAGAAATTATTCAGTTAAAGATCACAGAAGTCATTTTCACTGTATATCCATCTCTGCTTAACAGTAACTTTAAAAATCTGCTAAAAGAAAGGGAAATTATGCAATTAAAAGCCAATTAATTAATAGGAGATTTTTTTTTTTTCAAAAATGGTACCTATGCTCCCAGGCTGTTTTTTTCTCCCAGTAACTTTTAAAGTTTTATTCAGCTCTAGTTGACATACAATAAGCTCTCATATCTGAAGTTTACAATCTATATTTTGACATATTACATATGCCTATGAAAGCATCAAGATAATGAATATACCCATCACCATCAAAGGTTTCTTTGTGCCTCTTTATAATTCCACTGTCCAGGCCCTTCATATATTCCCTCCCCACCTCTGCTCATATCTTATATACACTTCAATCTGTTTTCTTGATCTTTTTCTCTTTTTTTAATTAAGTAGGCTCCATACCTAATGTGGAGACCAACATAGAGCTTAAACTCACAATCTTGAGATTAAGACCTGAGCTGAGATCAAGAATCAGACACCTAACCAACTGAGCCAGCCAGGCGCCCCAATCTTCTTGCAGAGCTAGTTAAAGCAGAAGAATAAATTTGGTCCTTGCTATTTTATCTTGGAGAGAGATGTCTCCAGGCTTTTTCTTTTAACGCAGAGAAAAATGTTAATCCAAAAAGGAAGAAGTGAAGAGAGGCTCTTTCAGGAAAGTAGTGTTTTGAATAGAGAAACTAGAGGACCAATAATCCAAGAGAACTCTCGGATCTTAAGAGCAAAAGTAGAAAACACACCTAAGAAGTATGTCCAGGCCAGAGGGATCTTTGTCTGCAAACTCACGATGCACTTCGGCGATGTGCGCATTAGGGCAGAATCATGTAAAAAAGACAATGACATTTTCAGCTTGTCATAAATCCACAATGAAATTAATTTTGGTTCCTCTCTGTGCCAAGTGTGTACTTTTGCCCAAGTAAAGATTCTGTATGACCGCAATAATTTTTCAATTATTCACGTCAACAGTGTTCACTGAACACTCACTGTGCTATGTTACTGAGTCACCGTGGGGATCTGCAGAGATGCTTGCCCCTTCCCTCCTGCTCTGCGGCAGATATTTTGCGATCCAGGGCTGGGCCCGAATGGCCCTTCTAGGGGCCCCCAACCCAGTTGTTATTTCCCTCCCAAGTACTTGCTGATTTTAGTACTCCCAAGTACTAAAAGTACTTGTACATTTAGTCTTCAGTGCACGCTCCTTCCTCAGTATCTTATTACGTATTTTTCAGATGTATGTTCTCGTGAATGAATGAAATCATAAGCCTCTTAAAAGTACATATTCATAATTCTTCTTAGCATCTCTGTCCTCATTGTAGAGCCTAATACAAGTTGATAATTTATTTCACTATTATCCTCTTTCTTTTTTTTAAGTAAACTCTACACTCAATGTGGGGCTTGAACTCAGGACCTCGAAATCAGGAGTCCTATGATCTACCCACCAGTCAGCCAGGTGCCCCTATTATATATCCTTATTATATAACTAACACTTGTTCATCATGGAAATGTTCATCATGGAAATGTTAGATAATGCGAACAAGCAAAAAGATTTTTAAATCACCCATAATTCTATATCCCCTAAATAACCACTGTTAACATTTTTATAGGGTGTGCCTCAAACAGGATTTAAAATTGTCCCAAGGGAGCTGAAATTTGAATGGAATAAATAGAAATATACACAACTACAAGTAAGAATGGGTAGTGGGTGGAGTTACATTTTTTAAAAATTTTATTTATTATGGCACCTATACTAATAAATAATAAATAAAATAAAAATTTTATTTATTATGGGTGGCTCAGTCAGTTAAGTGTCTGCCTTTGGCTCAGGTTATGATCCCAGGGTCCTGGGATTGAGTCCCACCATTGGGCTGCTTGATCAGGGAGTTTGCTTCTCCCTCTTCCTGCCACTCCCCCTGCTTGTGCATTTTCTCTCTCGCTCTGTCTGTCAAATAAATAAAATCTTTAAAAATGTATGTATTTATTTATTTTCAGAGAGAGAGAGGGTGAGGGGCAGAGGCAGAGGGAGAGGGAGGGTAATCTCAAGGAGATCCATGCCGAGTGCAGAGCCTAACACAGTGCTCAATCTCACTACCCTGAGATCACGACCTGAACCAAAATCAAGAGTCAGACGCCAACCACTTGAGTCACCCAGGTGTCCCAGGAGTTACATTTTTTAAGAGGCCGGGAAGATGTGTTCCTTGTGGCCCAAAGTGGGCAGCATAAGTGTATTTTTACAGATTTGGCCAAGCATGCCATCAGAAAATAGTTCTCCCATCAGTACTTGGAATCCTTATAGTAGGAATAAAGACTGTCCTTCCATAACAGTGTTAAATGCTTTGAGAAGTCCCAGAATCAGCAACATCAGCATCATCTGGATACTTGTTAGAAATGCAGATTCTTGGCCCCATCCCAGCAATCTGTTTTATCAAGCCCTCCAAGTGATACTCTGATGCACAACAGAGTGTAAGAGGGCTGGGATTGTACCTTTTTCATTGTTGAGTTTCTGTCTCAGCATCTGGTGCCTAGAAGGTCAAAGAGAATTTGTTAAATCAGGAATACAAATACTCCTTAAAGATGCATCAATTTTAAAAATTATTTTTATTATGGTATATTTTTCATAGAAACACATAAAAGATATAATGACTACCTAGTCTATCCAGCACAATTTATAGCAACTAAATATTAACAGTTTGCCACATTTCCTTTGGATATTTTTTTCTAGAACAAAAACATTCAGCTACAACTGAGGGCTTTCTGTATATCTTCTTCCCAGTCTTATACTTCTTTCTCCTTTTGTAGAGGTAACCAAGATCATGAAGTTGGCATTAATCATTCTTGTACGTGTTTTATGTTTTTCCTACATATTCATGTATCTATAAACAATATATAGAACTATTGTGCAGTTATAAATACATATAAACAATATATGTTTAAATGGTGTCATACTCTACATACCCTGCAATTAACTTTTCTGTATTGTTTTTAAGATGTATCATGGTGCAGACACAAAACTGTGATTCATCATTGTAATTGCTATATAATATTCCCTTGTATGAATCTATGATGATATATGAAGGTGATCTTCTACTAATGGTATTTAAATGTCTCCAGTTGATTTTGTTTCTCATTATTTAAATAATGCCACCACAAACATTCACACCCTCTAGTCCATCCAAATAGTGTTTCTCTAAGATGTAACCTTGGAGTAGACTTCCTGAGACATAGGAATATAAGCATTTCCAATTGTCGTAGATAAAATCATTGCTCCCCAAAGTGATTGTGCCAATTTCTCTCCTTCCTTCCTTCCTTCCTTCCTTCCTTCCTTCCTTCCTTCCTTCCTTCCTTCCTTTCTTTCTTTCTTTCTTTCTTTCTTTCTCTCTAGATTTTATTTATTTATTTGACAGAGAGAAACACAGCTAGAGAGGGAACACAAGCAAGAGGAGTGAGAGAGGGAGAAGCAAGCTTCCCGCCGAACAGGGAGCCCGATGTGGAGCTCGATCCGGGGAATCCGGGATCATGACCTGAGTCAAAGGCAGATGCTTAATGACTGAGCCACCCAGGCGCCCCTCTCCACCTTTTTTCTAACATTTGGTGTTGGACTTCTAGATTTCTGTGAATTTGGTGAGCATGAAACAGCATCTCATCATTTTTTAAAATCTTTCACTACTTTAAATCCTAGTAGGGTTGAGCATCTTTTTATATGCTCATAGGCTATTTGGATTAGAGAGATAGAAAGTTAACACATATTCACACAAATGTAAATCCCTGATGTCATCTCCATGACTGAAAGAGAGTTGTGATAAGGAAAAAGCCTGAGAGGGAGGAGAAAGTGGAAAATCTCTGCAGACATCGGAAGACATGAAGTGAAGAGAAGCCGGAGGGACCATTCACCTTCTTCAATGTCCTTTCCAGGGATGGCCTGACCAATTGTCACATCAGTTCTCAGTAGGTCCCCCACAGTGGAGTCCTAAGCCCTGGGAGAGGTTGAGGTAGAGTGGAGGGTGTAGTAAAATCTTCACTGAGGAAGGTTTTTGCCCCGGTCCTGAGTTTTTCAGCCTTTTTTGACTCAGGACTAGTTATTCCATCTCTCATGAATGATGGACATCCCTACTAGGATGAGTTGGGAAACTGGGGGGGATTTTTGATTATCACCATAATTAGGGGATTGACCTTACTGGCATTAGAGGACTGGGACCAGGGGTGTTCTACTTCCTTCCATATATGGGACAGTCCTACTCAACAAAGAATATCCATGAACACTCCACACAACTCTCAAAAGCCCTGCTGGACATTTATCTGGGTGAAAAACCTGTTCAGAATGGTCAAGCCTAGCACCTGACTCTTTTCCATGTACCACAAAGTGTTTTGTCATGGGTTTACACTGATGGTTCCGGGAATGTAAACCACTATTTAAATTGATTTATTTTTAGAGACAGTGCCAGTGGTAGGATGGAGAAGAGGGAGAGGAAGAGAATCTCAAGCAGACTCTCCACTGAGTCTTGAGCCACTACAAAGCTCGATCCCATGACCCTGAGATCATGACCAGAGCTGAAGCCAAGAGTTGGACACTCAACTGACTTAGCCATCCAGATGCTCCTAAACTGCAAGAAGATTCTAATGTCATTCTGTTCAGAGCTTTACCAAGATTTCTGCAAAAAAGTCTGTTACGTGACAGTATTAATCATGGTATTTAAGTCACCAAGACAAGAATGCACACTGGTGGGGCTCCTGGGTGGCTCAGTTGGTTAAATGCTTGCCTTTGGCTCAGGTCATGATCCCAGGGTCCTGAGGTCGAGCCCCGCATCAAGCTCCCTGCTCAGCAAGGGGCCTGCTTTTCCCTCTTCTTCTCTATCTACTTACTGTCCCCCTTTTTGTGCTCTCTCTGTCAAGTAAATAAATAAAATATAAAAAAAAAGAATGTACACTGGTATTGGTCTCTGATTGAAATTATGGTGATTCATGGTGATTCTACACATTAATGTAAGCATCTGATGACTTCATCATGCTTTCTATTATATTTAGGTCTACATATTTTCTGTAGTTTTATGCTAAACTACTCTTATTTTTTCTTTATATTTGGGCATTACAATTATTTTAAAATTTTGTTTGGAGAATTATCCTATCACCTGTGAATTTCATTTTGGTACTAAAAAAGGACTTCACAAAATGTTTCTTGAGAACCAACCAGTGAACCAAGAGTTCCTTGGTAAGAAAATTTAGGTTAAGAGAATGAAAATAAAAAAACAAAAAACAAAAACCTCAGTTAAGATGACACAGTGGGTAATTGAGACAGGACAGCTGTGTCCCCATTCCTGACTGACAGCAAATCTAGACTCTTTACATTAAGCCACTCTACCTTCTCAGGCATGGCCTCCATGCAAGTAACAGCAATCACAACAGCTGTATGTACCTAGTACTGGCCATGCGCCAGACATGGTTCCTAAAGGTTTTACATTTGCTAGCTCTCCAACCCTCACAATAGCCCTCTAAGCTAGGTACTCTTCTTTATTGTACAAATGGGGAAACCGGTGCACAGAGGAGTTGAGAGATCTTCCCAAAGGCACACAACTGATATATAGCCCAGCAAAGATGATCCCTGCCTATCTGGCTTTTCATCACTTCACTGTATCATTTCAAAGACAGGGTCAGAAGCTGGGCAAACCCAATGGAGGCACTGGGCTGTAGAAATGGAAAGAAATGGACACAACCAAGCCATACCATGGTTCAAGTAAGACAATGTCCCCAGATGAGCTTTGGGGTTTATATGGCTCTCCTGTCACTATATGCAAACTATGAATCTATGTTTGTATTTTTTTTAAAGATTTTATTTATTTATTTGACAGAGAGAGAGGTCACAAGCAGGCAGAGAGGCAGGCAGAGAGAGAGGAGGAAGCAGGCTCCCTGCTGAGCAGAGCCCGATGTGGGCCTCGATCCCACGACCCTGAGATCATGACGTGAGCTGAAAGCAGAGGCTTGACCCACTGAGCCACCCAGGCGCCCAATGTGTGTATGTTTGCACATTATTTTGGTGAGCAAGTTCACGTTTCTCATTTGATTCTCAAAGCAGTTCCTGACCACAGGAAAGTGAGAACCGCTGGTATGAAGAAGTAGTAGCAGGAGTTGGTAAGGAGGGGGATCTAGGCACGGAACTTCCGAACCCAGCAGGGACAGGCTGAGTGCTGGGATAGAACCTCCCTTTGCTAGAACTTCTCTGCTCTTGGGCATCTCCATCTAGGAGCAATCTCTCAATTTCTGTTCCCCACAAAAGTAAACCCTGAGAAAGTCAACACACGGCTCAAAGAAGATCCTGTGTGTTCAGTTACATGCAAAAGTTCAGAAGGCACTGATTTAGAGTAAAGGGGGAGAAAGAACCATATTCTGAGAGCATGATTGAGGTTGAAAGGGCCATTCAACACCCAAATATCTCTCAAGCTTCTTCTGCCCCCACACACCAGGGGACATAGAGAGGGCACAGACCCCCAACGGCCATATCAGTACCTGATGTGCGAGTAACAGCTTCTGAGAGAGAAATGGTCAAGTCTCCTCAATGTTCTGGGACTGTGCCCCCTCCAGCTTGGGTGGAAGTCCCTGTATACAGCAGCAGCTTCAGATCCCAAATACTGGCTTGGCTTCTTTTCTGCCTTTGAGCTATGTCTGACCCCAGTGCCCTAGCAGTCCACGCTCCCAGAGACAATGGTCAATGAGGACAGGAATTAATAAGGACCTCCATTTTCCTACCTTCAGTGGGACAAATCTACAGTGTGTTTTACACAGTCTTTCAGAGTGATTCCCAGTGGGATGGGGCCCCAGCTGCCCACAGCTGTAACCTTCTCATTAATGTGTACCTGTTTCTGACATTTTCCTTGCTTTGTGTCTCAATTTCCCAGCCCCCCCTAACTGGGGCCAACTCCAGAAGAAACAGTATTCAAATCCTTGTCTTAAGGTCTGCTTTTAGGGGAAGCCAAGCTAAGACAGCTCCCTTAGAGATCATGTGTCAGCTGAGAATTCGTTCCTAAACAAGCCAAGCCTCTAACATGCCTTGGTGCGTGTTTCGCCAGAGGCTCCATGGGCTTGGCATTGTTGGGGACAGGGAGCACACAACACCCTTGTAGGATGAATCTAAAGTGGTCCAAAATAGGCGGAAAAAGCATTTGTTCAAATCCTTAAATGAACATTCCAGAGATTCACCCTATACATAGGTCTTAAAAGAATAATCTTGTGCTATTAGGGGCCTCTGCCAAAGGTTGTGCCCTGGCTGAGGGGGCAAAGGGAGCTGAATTCAGCCTGCCTTCTGGTCACCAAACTGTGTGCCCATGTGAAGGTTCTACCATTTTAAATGTGCACAAAGGGGTTGTTCACACTTGGCCCCTGGTGTATCCAGCAAGGTCTTTGCGGGTTCACTCTAAGACAAATCAGCTAGGTTTCGTCTTCAGATCCAAACTATCATTGCTGGCAATATATTCTTTATAACAATATTCCACTGATCTAGAACAAGAGTAATTTGAAAGCCCTGGGCTGTTGGTTGTAATGGAATTTTCCTCATGTGAAAAAGTAAGCATTGCTATTGTATTATTAATGGAGTTTATCCTTTTTTCCACCAAGTTGACAGCTTTAGTATCATGTGGGTACAATTTATTCTGCTAAATGATTAGAATACTTCTCTGTCACATTTCTATCTTCCTTTTCTAAATTGGAAACGCTTGTCTTTTTGCAGCAAAGTCCGGCATTTAATGAGATTTGAACTTGTTTGCTTTGTGTTGAATGGGATTAACACCCCCCCACACCCCTCCGCAGCCCATGCCCACACACCAGACTTTGTGTTGGGGGAGGCCCCAGTTAAGGGGGCAAATGGATGGTTATTCTCAGCAATAAAAATGAGCAAATAACGTGAAAGCACCCATACCTCAAAAAGCAGAAGAGTGACCTTAGTTTGACCTTGAGGTCTGGGCGCTGAAGAGTTCGCTAACAGACAAAACAAGCTTTGAGCCAGAGAGAAAGAGAAAGATTGCTTACTTTCCGATTACTTTGTTTAAACCAACCTCCTCGCTGGTTTATAATCCTTTACGGGAGTGTATTAGGAAGGGGCAGTTTAAGGTCTGTTTAGAGCGGCGAGGAATCATGAAATAAACAATTAATATTTAGGAAAGGGGCCCAGAGCCTTTTTTGGAGGCTTTTTCCTCTCCCCATTTAATGAATAATAGCCTTGAGCTGTGGTCTTAGGCATCGCATGTGTTTATTTTGATTACTGTTGTCATATATTCAGTGGTTACACTCTTTGTGCTATTTTAAACAATCCAACATTAGAGGAATTCATTGGAGTAAATAATGCCATGATTTCGGCTGGCACGAGTTGTATAGGGGACATAGCTGTGTTGGTTCCAGCGATAGGGAGGCAAAGTTGGCATCCACATTTTATCTTGACAAAGTGGTTTTGGAACTTTTGCCTTGGGTAGTTTTTAAAAGTCAGTCAGTATTCCTTCCCTCACAGCCAAAGACTCCATCACATGCAGTGTCACCCGTGGTTGCCACTGCTTCTGTCAAGGCTGGTCTGCCCGGTCCGGCTTCTACCTCTGCTCAGGTCAGTGCCTTTTGTGTCTTTTGTGTTCATCCTTCCCATCCTCAGAGAGGAGTTCAGGGGCGCCTGAGGGGCTCAGTCAGTTAAGCATCTGCTTTCGGCTCAGGTCATGGTCCCAGGGTCCTGGGATGGAGCCCTGCGTTGGGCTCCCTGCTCAGCAGGGGAGTCTGTTTCTCCCTCTCCAGCTCCCCCTGCTTGTGCTCCCCTCTCTCTCTCTCTCTCTCTCTCTCTCTCTCTCTCTCTCTCTCTCTCTCGCTGTCAAATCAATAAATAAAATCTTAAAAAAAAAAAAGAGCAGTTCAAATCCTAGTTCTTCTAGGCAGCTATCCCAGGCTACCTTGACACCTTCTCTTCCTCCTCCAAATTTTGATAACCCATTGCGTGGCCCTTCTCAATATCCTACTGATTGTCTTTTTAAGCCTATAGGTTCTGATTTCTCCAGGTAAATTTTAACTTCCTAAGGCAGAAGTTGTAAGTTGCCATCCAATATCCATTCTGCTCCACCTTTTTTTTTTTTTTTAAGATTTTATTTATTGATTTGACAGAGAGAAACACAGTGAGAGAGGGAACACAAGCAGAGAGAGTGAGAGAGGAAGAAGCAGGCCCCCTGCCGAGCAGGGAGCCCGGTGTGGGGCTCGATCCCGGATCTCCGGGATCATGACCTGAGCTGAAGGCAGTCGCTTAACCAACTGAGCCACCCAGGCGCCCCTTGTCCGGCTTTTTAAAAGCAGATCAGCTTTTTAATCATTGCACCACAAGCAGTGCCCGACATAGTACATAAAAAATCCTAAACAGCTATTTGTTAAGGCTGAAAAATATTTTCCTTGTGACATATAACAGTTCTCAACCTTCTTAATAACAGTGGCCCTCTTTAAAATCATGCCTATTAATCTTATGCTCCAATTTCAAAAGTTGATAATGTTTCCACTGTGAGGAATTCTGTATCCTTACAGATGAAGTCATTGTTTATGTAAGAAATAGAAGAGATCACAAAAAAGAAAGAAGACTATGGTTATTAGGTCACAAGAGGAACGAGGTAAGTTTACCATATGATCCAGAGGAGCCCACATGAAAGGTATCTTGGGGACACTTAATATCATCTGGTTAATTTTGCTCCATTGCAGGCAGAGGAGAAACAAGGCATTCCATTGGTATACGTGGACAATTCTTTGTGGCCCCTTCTTCTTTCATTAACTTAACCTTCTAATGTTGATCTCCTTGAATCAATATCTGCGACCTGTGATATGAACCCTAGTCATCCATCAATAAGAAGTACTACCGTAGATTTTGAACCACAAAGATTTTGAACCATAAAATATAAGAAAATTATTGTCAAATTGTTCCTAGGGATCTGTAGGTTGACCTTTGACAGGTCATTTATAACTTTCCTTTGCAGCCCTTGGCCGTCTCTAATATTGTCACATACGTGTCTACCAGTCCTTCCACACGAATGTGGCTGAGATTAATGAGGTCACCATTTCCAAATGTGTGTAAAGGTCCTTCCATGGAAAACTACGTTGCAGGCAGAAAAAAATGATTATTGCCCTATTATCATTTCCTAGAACATCGATGGCTGCCAACCTTGAATAAAATCTTATTTAGAAAGAAACCCTCTTCCCTATGTCTTTCTCCTGAATATAATAATTCTCGAGAATAAACGGTGGAAGAATTGTGTTTCAAAGCTGTAGAGCTTATGTGACAGGTCATAAGCTTTGTCATTCTAAGGAAAAACAACTTTAAATTCAACTTTATATATTTTTTCTCTCCATTCACCATTTCCACGGTCAATACCAAACTTATGTACCTTAAGAGCAAAACAAAATGGAAATTGTGTTTGTGCTCTTAAATTTTAAAAATGTAAAATCTCAGAATTAGAAAAGGACCCTGAAAGAGTGTCTGATGGTTATTCTTCCTTCAGATGGATGAACAGCTAAACTGCCAAGGACAAGTTTCAGTCCTTTCCATTCATAAAGGTCTCTAGGAATCAGGAAATGCTTTGTTTTCTCAGAGTCTTGTTCAGCATTTAAAAATTCTCTTTCATATTTGACCAGCATATCTACATCTCCAGTCCTACAAGTGCCCCAGAAAAATAGTTTTCCTAGAAGAAGGTCATGGAATCTTTTATTACAAGCCCTATTACACACAGTGAAATGGCCGCCATCTCTGACTTGCTATAAACTTTGATCATAAGTGGGCACATCTACACACAGGAACCACAAATAGTTGAGTTACCAAAAAAAATCAAATCCATAGCTAAGAGGACAAAGAAGTATTAATGTCTTAAATAAGGAGCCTTTCCCCCTTTAGCCAGGGCATGAATTCTGTCCTGAAAACTCATGTGTAGAGGGGAGTGACTTTTCTATAAAATAAGGGAACATTTTTCCTAGGAAAATATTCCCCTAAAGAGAAAAGGATTAGTAAGAAATTAGGTTAAGATCCAATTCATTTGAAACCTGTATATAAAATTAGGTCATTCATTCTCTTTATTCCCCAATAATTTTCATTCAACCCCCTAGCAGACTATTTGCTATGTATTACCCCACCCATCCCCCAATGTGTTTGAGAAGCTCCTCCACAAGTCCACATCTCTTGGTGTCCTCACCATTCTCCTGGACAGGGTTCTCTTCTGCTGACTGATATTGCTAACCATCTCTGCCAGAGGTTCAGGCTTCTACTTTTCCTTCTAATTCTTCATACCAAGCCTGAATTCCAGCTCTTTCCTAACTTCCCCCAGTAGCACTGAGACTGAAATGGAACATTAATAATACCTACTGAAGGTTGAGAGGAAGACAGTTTGAAAGTAGAGGCAGGGTGTACCATTCAAAAACAACTTGCTGGGGCACCTGGGTGGCTCAATTGGTTAAGCATATGATTGTTGATTTCAGATCAGGACATGATCTCAGGGTTGTGAGATGGAGCCCTGAGTAGGGCTATGCACTGGGTGTGGAGCCTACTTAGAAGTTTCTCTCTCTCCCTCTTTCTGCCTTCCCTCTGCCCCTCCCCCTGCCCTACTACCCATCCTCCTCTTGCTCCTGAGCACCCTCTATCTGAAAACAAATAAACAGGGGCACCTGGGTAGCTCAGTTGTTTGGGTTGGGCATCTGCCTTCCACTCAGGTCACTATCCCAGGTCCATGGAATCAAGCCCCACATCTGGCTCCTTGTTCAGCAGGGAGCCTGCTTCTCCCTCTCCTTGAGGATCCCCCTGCTTATGTTCTCTCTTTCTTTCTGACAAATAAATTAATTAAATATTTTTTAAAAAGTAAACAAAAAACAACTTATAATTACTTTTTTTTTTAAGATTTTATTTACTTATTTGACACAGAGAGAGATCACAAGTGGGCAGAGAGGCAGGAGGAAGCAGGCTCCCTGCTGAGCAGAGAGCTCTACTCGGACCTTGATCCCAGGACCCTGAGATCATGACCTTGAGCTGAAGACAGAGGCTTTAACCCACTGAGCCACCCAGGTGCCCTTATAATTACTTTCTAAGCCCAGGTAACTCCCTGGCTCTTCTTCCAGCCTGAACCAAAGCAGCTTACCCTCTACCACAAAAGTGCTTCAAGTCTTTCCTTTCTATGAAGGATGGATGTTCCCACCATCAATCATGTTGTAAATAGTTTCATTTTCAGTTAAAATATAAAAAATGTAAGAAGACCCCTAAATGGGAGGGGGAAAGGAAAATTTTATTTTTCTTTTGGGGATAAGAGATCAGTTTTTCCAGGACGTAGAAATGAAGAAAGAGGGCACCTGGGTGGCTCAGTTGGTTGGGCGACTGCCTTCGGCTCAGGTCATGATCCCGGAGTCCCGGGATCGAGTCCCACATCAGGTTCCCTGCTCGTCGGGAAGCCTGCTTCTCCCTCTCTCACTCCCCTTGCTTGTGTTCCCTCTCTGGCTGTGTTTCTCTCTGTCAAATAAATAAAATCTTTTAAAGAAAGAAAGAAAGAAAGAAAGAAAGAAAGAAAGAAAGAAAGAAAGAAAGAAAGAAAGAAAGAAAGAAAGAAATGAAGAAAGAAAGAAAGAAAGAAAGAAATGAAGAAAGACCTGGAATGCTAGCCACATTTCTACCAATATCATGAAGACAACCAATAAATAAGTTCAGAGCCAAGAGAACTACAAGGAAACAGAGCTAGAGATACTGGCTTGGATCAATTTTAAACTTACCTTATCTCTTGAATTTTAGGTAGAAGAGCTAAAACATTTCCTTAAAGTCCAAGTCAAATTGAATTAGGGTTATTTTTGTTATTGGAAAAAAGCACACTGATATACTTCCATATTCCTAATTATACTTCTATAGCCATTTCTTGGGGTATCAATATTAGATATTATCTATTTAATCTGTCATATGATAAATGAAAAAAATAGGCTCTTTTCAACACCTTCGCTACCTCCTCTTTTAGTCCTTCTATTGGTGACCTTTATAACTTAAAACTTTTATCTTTATAAAGGTTAACCTAACAGCTTTATTTTTTTTGTCCACCAACAATCTTTTTTTTTCTTAAAGATTTTATTTATTTATTTGACAGAAAAAGACACAGTGAGGAAAGGAACACAAGCAGGGGGAGTGGAAGAGAGAGAAGCAGGTTTCCCGATGAGCAGTGAGCCTGATGCAGAGCTTGATCCCAGAATCCTGTGATCATGACCTGAGCCAAAGGCAAACACTTAACCAAGGAGCTACCCAGGAGCCCCCATCCACTATCCTTTAATGCTTTTTATAAAACTAAGATATTAGCTCGTCAACCAGTTCACTCAATAATTCTACACTTCACTTTGTATCTTCTGTCATCATAGTCAACTTTTGCATTATCATGGCTGATAACGTTTACACTATAACTAAGTGGTCTAAGCTTTATCTGTAGGTTGGTTATGAACAAAAATCAATGAAAACTCATTTTATTGGCAATGAATGCACTACATAATGGCAGAGCTGAATACTGTTCAACAATACCATCATCCGGGGCACCTGGGTGGCTCAGTCAGTTAAGCATCTGGCTCTTGATTTTGGCTCAGGCTTGATCTCAGGGTCATGCAATTGAGCCCCATGTCAGGCTCCATGCTTCGTGGGGAGTGTGCTTGAGGTTCTTCCTCTCCCTCTGCCTCTCTCCACTGTAAATGAATGAATGAATGAAAAATAGCATCATCCATCTTCTCTCGTTTTAACTTTATGGAAGTCCCTGAAAACTTGACTTGCTATGCTTTGAGATGGACAGAAGTAGAATGGAGACAGAAAGAGAGACACAGAGAGAGAGAGACAGACAGGGCTGCTATGACTGTAAGAAGCAAGGATATGGTCTGCTTGGGAGTTATATTTCACACCATAAATGAACAAAATTTTATCATGGCATGAATATTTGTGAACACAATGTTATATTCATCAATATCATTCATATTCATACATTCATAATTCATAGTTATATGAATATATTCATATATTCATATGAATTCATAATATTACTATTGTGAAATAAAATACTTGTGGATGTTAACACATTCATGTATAATACTCATGTACACATAAACACATATATACATCATTCACACATACCTGTGTAGAATGAGGGAAAGAGAGCAAATAAAAACAAAAACCTCTACATTACTATGACTGAAAATACTCCTCATTGCAGAATCAGTAATCATTAGAGTTACATTTCCTTTCTTTTCTTTCCTTTTTTTTCAAAATTTTTATTTATTTACCTGAGACTGAGAAAGAGAGAGGGTGCACAAGCAGGGACAATGGGGCAGAGGGAGAAGGAGAAGCAGACTCTCTGTGGAGCAGGGAGCCCATCATGGGTCTTGATCCCAGGATCCTGTGATCATGACCCCAGCCAAAGGCAGGTGCTTAACCCATTGAGCCATCCAGGCACCCTTACATTTCCTTTTGTTCTTTTTTTTTTTTTAAGATTTTATTCATTTATTTGACAGAGAGAGAGATCACAAGTAGGCAAAGAGGCAAGAAGAGAAAGGAGGAAGCAGGCTCCCTGCTGAACAGAGAGCCTGATGCAGGCCTCAATCCCAGGACCCTGAGATCATGACCTGACCCGAAGGCAGAGGCTTTAACCCACTGAGCCACTCAGGCACCCTACATTTCTTTTCTTATTGCTTTTTGTTTTTCCTAAAATTTCTATCTGCCTTTATTTTTATTCTAAACTGTTTATAAATTTATATTAATAATGTAAGAAGTTTTCCCACATCACTGTTTATAGTTCTCTTTTTAAAAAAAAAAATTTAACTTATTTATTTAATTGACAGAGAGCGAGATCACAAGTAGGCAGAGAGGCAGGCAGAGAGAGCGGAGGAAACAGGCTCCCCGCTGAGCAGAGAACCTTGGGCCTCGATTCCAGGACCCTGAGATCATGACCTAAGCCGAAAGCAGAGGTTTTAACCCACTGAGCCACCCAGGAGCGCTGTTTATACTTCTCTATAGCTATCCTTTCCAGAATTTTCTCGATGTATTGCATACGTGTGTGCATGCATAAAGAGTTTTATTTTGCAGTTTTGTTTTACATAAGTGTTATAACATTGTACATATGGTTCTTTGACTTGCTTTTTTCACTTAATAATATGTCTCACGTTCCTTTCAATGTCAAAAAAATATATCTCAACTTAATTATTTTTCTCTTAACTCTCACCTAAGTACTGGTATGGTTGTATCACAGTTCTGTTCATTTGTTTTTTGTTTTTCCAATTGTATTAGACCCCAGTTGTACAAATAGATTTACATGGCTTGATTATTCATTTACAGCCAGTTTGGGCTTTTATTCTTTTACTTCCATTCTCCTCCCTTCACCATAGGCATCTACTCTTAGATATTTAGTGTATATCTTTCCAATGCACCTGTCATATTTTTCTTGTATAATATACAGCATTATTTAGTGACTTTAAGCTTTTTTATAAAAATGGAATCATGCTACATGTCTCTACAAAGTGGTTTTATCATGTAAATATGTTTGAGATCCATCCACATTGATAAATATGTTTGCTTATTCTTTTTAATTGCTGTGTGGAATCTATCATATGATTAGACCCCATTTTATCTTTCCATTCTCCCATGGTTGTCATTTAGGTTGTTTTTGACTATTTGCTATCAAAAACAGTGATGCAATGAATGTTATTGTACATGTCTCCTTCTGTATGTGTACAATCCATAATGATTTAACCATATCATCACTGATGGACATTTAGCTTGTTTTGAATTTTTATTACTATAGATCTTTTTGTCATATATGTATATATTCCTCTAACAAGTGCTGTGTAAGTCATATTCTTACATAAAAGGGTATGCATTTTTAGAATTTTTATATCACTGGATTATCTTCCAAAAGATTATATCAGTTCAAATCCCTAAAAACAAAATGTCAGGTATCAATTTTCTACACATTTGTCCACACTTGATATAATCAATATGAAATTTTTCTCAACAACACAGTGAAGAATAGAATCTCCTTAAGATTTGCATGTTCCCAGGCGCCTGGGTGGCTCAGTGGGTTAAAGCCTCTGCTTTTGGCTCAGGTCATGATCTCAGGGTCCTGGGATGGAGGCCCGCATTGGGCTCTCTGCTTGGCAGGGAGTCTGCTTCCTCCTCTCTTTCTGCCTGCTTCTCTACCTACCTGTGATCTCTCTCTATGTCAAATAAATAAATAAAATCTTAAAAAAAAAAAAAAAGATTTGCATGTCCCCAATTGACCGTAAAAGTAGGGTATTTTTTAATATCTTCACTGGCTTTTCATTTTGCCTCTTTATAGCCTTTGACAACTTTTCTATTGAATTGCTTTTTTCTTTCTTGTTGACTGTCTAATGTACTTGTGATATTAATTTTTGTTACTGTAAATATGCAAATCTTTTTTTCTCACCTTGTTTTCTATTTTACTTGGTTGTGGTGTGTTTTATAAGAACAAGATTTTGTTTTGAAGTCATCAAATTTATCACTCTTTCCTGTAAAGCTTTTTGTTTGAGTTTGAGTCTTTCTTGCTTTAGAGAATTTTCCCTACCCCATGGGATATAAATATTTGCCTGTATGTTCCTATGATTGTGTGTGTGTGTGTGTTTGATTTAGACGATCTTTCCTTCTCAGTAGTTATATATATTTGTCTGTGTTTTTATCTCATGTTTTAGTAGATTATGGGTTTTGTTTACCCTTTAATCCATTTGGAATTTAATTTTGGGAATGGTATATAGCAGGGATGTAGCTTTTTTCTCCCAATAATTCCAACACTATTCAATTTAAAATAATTTAATATTATATTCTCACACATAGACAAATCTACTTCTATAGTCTCCAATCTCTTTATAAATTTCTATGCCAAAACCACACAATTTTAACTGCTTTAGTATTATCAAATATTTTTATATTTGATACAGCAAATCATAATATCTGTTTCTAGGAGTATAGTAGACCAGATACCCTAAATAACTTCTTGCGGTAAGACAACTAAAAATTCTGAATAAAATAGGTTTCTTTTCAAAACTTTTTAAATATCTTTAAAATTTATTTATTTGAAAGAGAGAGAGCAGAAAGAGAGAGAGCATACACGAGCGGGAGGAGAGGATCGGGGGAGAAGGAGAAGCAGACTCCCCTGCCGAGCAGGGAGCCTGATGTGGGCCTCAATCCCAAGACACTGGAATCACGACCTGAGCTGAAGGCAGATGCTTAACCAACTGAGCCACCCAGGCATCAATATCTTTTCAATTTTAAAAATCAGTTAACAAGAAAATTACAAAAAGTTACATAGACCAATTGAGTGAAAGGAGAAATCCAAGTGGAATGCCAGATGCCTTATTGTCCTCTTTTATGACCTCAAGTTCCCATTTCAACATCCTCCCAAGGTCTAGAGCATGGAAGTACTTCCAAAGTGAGGAAAATGAATAGAAGACCCATGCACAAAGCTAAAATCCCAAAAGATGTGTTAGAAAAATCAAGCCCACAGAAAAGTACAGTAAGAAAATTTATCAGCTTCAAAATTAATGGTGGGTGGGAGGGGAAATAAAAATATCCTCAGAAAATATAGAACTACAGCTAGCCTTTCCATTGATGTGTGGCCTAAATTCATGTGGCCCATGTTTTCTGAGAACCCTCAATCTGATAATTTTATTTGTAAATGGTTTGAGAGCAAATATTATATTGACATAAAAACCTGACAAAGATTACACAAATGAAAATAACTACAGACCAATCTCGCTTAAAAATATCAATGTAAAACCTGAAATAAGGTATCAACAAGCAGAAGCAGAGGGCACATTAAAAATAATAAGCAGGGGCGCCGGGGTGGCTCAGTTGGTTAAGCGACTGCCTTCGGCTCAGGTCATGATCCTGGAGAGCCGGGATCGAGTCCCACATCGGGCTCCCTGCTTGGCGGGAAGCCTGCTTCTCCCTCTCTCACTCCCCCTGCTTGTGTTTCCTCTCTGGCTGTGTTTCTCTCTGTCAAATAAATAAAATATTTTTAAAAAAATAAAAATAATAAGCCAATGATGTCGATTGCATGAATGAGAAGACAGTTCCATTAGGAATCTATCTATATTAACCTATCTGAGGAGAAAAATTATGTGATCACCTCAACTGTTACTAGTAAATATTCGCAAAAGATAAACACCCATTCTTGATTTTTACGAAGATGCTCACTATCACCACCATTATTTAATAGTCTTGAAGATATAAAAAAATATAATTAGATGAGAGAAAGTAAGGGATTTTCTTTTTATTTATTTATCTTTATTTATTTATTTGACAGAGAGAGAGATCACAAGTAGGCAGAGAGGCAGGCAGGGGGCGGGGAAGCAGGCTCCCCGCTGAGCAGAGAGCCCAAGGTGGGACTCGATCCCAAGACCCTGAGATCATGACCTAAGCCGAAGGCAGAGGCTTAACCTTCTGAGCTGGCGCCCATATCTTTTTAACTTTAAAATATATATATTTATTTATTTATTTGTCAAAGAGAGAGAGCACAAGCAGGGGGAGTGGCAGGCAGAGCAAGCAGAGGGAGAAACAGGTTCCCTGCTGAGCAAAGAGCCTGACACAGGGCTCAATCCCAAGATCCTGGGATCATGACCTGAGTGGAAGGCAGATGCGTAGCCAACTGAGTCACCCAGGCATTCCTTATTTACTTATTTTTGAGAGAGAGAATGAGAGAGAGCAAGTGAGCCCAAGGGAGGGGCATAGCGAGAGGGAAAGAGAATGTTAAGTAGGCTCCATGCCCAGTGTGGAGCCTAATGCAGGAGCTCCATCTCACAACCCTGAGATCATGACCCGAGCCAAAGCCAAGAGTGAGATGCCTAACTGACTGAAACACCCAAGCACCCCAAAAGTAAGGAATTTTTAAAAAGATGGTAAAAGTGTCACTATTTTCAAATGATTTGATTTTATATTTAAGAAAATCAACTGAAAAATTAGCACAGATATTAAAATAATCCAGTAAGCTGCAGGATATAAAATTAATATAAAGCAATGAATACCTTTCTTATGTAAAATAATACCAGTTAAAAAATACAATGGAGAGCACCTGCGTGGCTCAGTGGATTAAAGCCTCTGCCTTCAGCTCAGGTCATGATTCTCAGGGTCCTGGGATGAGGCCACATCAGACTCTCTGCTCAGCAGGGACCCTGCTTCCTCCTTTCTCTCTCCCTGCCTCTCTGCCTACTTGTGATCTCTCTCTCTGTGAAATAAATAAATGAAATCTTAAAAAAAAGAGTACATTTATTTAAAAAAATACAATGGAAAAGAAGACCACATCCTCAATAGCAAGAACAATAACAATTGCTATACTACTTAAGATTAAACTTCATAAAAAATATACACTTGAGGAAAATTTCCAAACACCACTGTTGGACACTAAAACAAAACCAAACAATAGAAATATATGCCCTGTTCTTCAGCAGGAAAAGCCAAATGGCAAAAAATGTGTTCTCTCTGAGTAAATTTATAAATTCAACATAAATAAGATTACCAGTGGATTTTTTTTTGTCTAGGAAATAGATAAGTTGGTTTTAATTTTATTTAAAAATATATAAGCAGCTGGGGCGCCTGGGTGGCTCAGTTGGTTAAGCGACTGCCTTCGGCTTAGGTCATGATCCTGGACCGAGCCCCACATCGGGCTCCCTGCTCAGTGGGAGGCCTGCTTCTCCCTCTCTCCCTCCTCCTGCTTGTGTTCCCTCTCTCCCTGTGTTTCTCTCTGTCAAATAAATAAATAAAATCTTAAATATATATATATAAAAGCAAGAACAAGCAGGGACCCAGCCGACTCAGCTGGAAGCAACTCTTGGTTCTCAGGGTTTTGAGTTCGAGCCCTATGTTGGGTGTAGAGATTACTTTCTTAAATTAAAAACTTAAAAAAATATAGAGTAGCCAAAAGTACTCTGGAAATGAAGATATGATGGATTTATCCCAAACAGGTATTAAGATATACTAACAGTTCCCCCAAATTAAGACTGATAATGGTGCATGACTAGACAGACTAAAGAGGAAAATATAAAATGCAGAAATAGAACCAAATACATTTAAAAACTTTATATGAAAAGATGGCAACTCAAATCAGAGTGACAAGAAAGAATTTTAAGTAAACTTGGTAGCCACCTGGTGAAAACAATGTTGAATCAAGACTTCTCATTATATACCAGGAAAAAGGCAAATATCTTTAAAATCTTAATATTAAAAGAAGCACCTGGCTGGCTCAGTTGGAAGAGTATAAGACTCTTGACTCGGGATCATGAGTTTGAGCCTGATGTTGGGTGTAGAGATAGTAAAAAAATAAATAAACCTAAAAAAGTCTTAATATTGAAAATGAAACCATAAAACTATTAGAAGAAAACATTAATGAATTTCTTTAGGAGTTAACTATGACTTAAAATACACATATAAAAAGCTTAGTAATTTTGACAACATAGACAGAGTTTTAAGTGCATGGGAAAATCTATCAAAAGCAATGTTGAAAGACAGAGGACAAACTGGGAAAATATATTCGCGACTTATGTCGTAGCCAAAGAGCAAATTATCCAAATTTGTAAGGAATAACAGTCAATCAATATTAAAAAAACCAATAAAGGTCAGTACTTTTAAAGAAAAAGAAACAGAAGTCCATGGATGGCTCAGTTAAATGTCTGCCTTCGGCTTGGGTCATGATCTCAGTGTCTTGGGATCAGGGCCTGAGTCTGGCTCCCTGCTCAGCAGAGAGTCTGCTTCTCCTTCTCCCTCTGCCCCTACCACACTCATGCTCTGTCTTTCCATTTCTCTCTCTCTCAAATCAGTAAATAAAATCTTTAAAAAAAGAGAGAGAAATGAACGAAGTACATGAAACAGAAAGTTGACGGAAAAAGATAGACAAATGGCCCTAACGCATATAAAAAGAAAGTGAGCTTTCTTTAACTCATAATAAGAAAAATGCAAATTGAAACTAAACCAAGGTAATTCTTAAATTAGGAAAAACCCAAAAGTTGAACTGCACTTTCTGTTAGCAAGGCTGTGGGAAACCAGGTCACCTCAGACATTGGCCATAGTAGTCAAAAATGATACAATCCTCATAGAAGGCAATTGGCAGTATTTCCCAAATTTCCAATACATTTACCCTTTGACCTAGCACTTTCACTTCTAGAGATTTTATATGTTCCCACTCGCTGACAAAATGATGTGTGTACAGGGTAATTAATTCATCACTGAGTCATCGTCTGCAATAGGAAAAGATCTGAACCTAACCACCAAGATTTTCTTTCTTACTCCCAGTAAATGTCTGTTCCATCATGGGTGTACTGGGAGCTCTATTCCATAGTTGTTTTGGCTTTTTTTTTTTAAGATTTTATTTATTTATTTGACAGAGAGAGAGATCACAAGCCGGCAGAGAGGCAGGCAGAGAGAGGAAGAAGTAGGCTCCCTGCTGAGCAGAGCCCAATGTGGGCCTAGATCCCAGGACCCTGAGATCATGACGTGAGCTGAAAGCAGAGGCTTTAACCCACTGAGCGGCCCAGGCACCTTATTCCATAGTTCTGGAATGGACATAAAATCTAGTTGGCAGCAAGGAGAAGGGACAAAGTATCCTGGAGCTCCTCTGGCAAAGATTTCCTCACTGTTGAGAGGAGTGAAACAGGGAGCCATCACTTCTGTGTCACAGGATGCGTAGTGGTTGTTGCCTTGGGAGGGGCAAGCTTGAGAGAGACTTACATAGCTGACCTCCGGGATATGATAATAAAAAGAACCTGGGTGCTTAATGATGTCAGTGAGCCATTGAACTGGCCAACTCTGGAGACTTTCTACCTCAGGATTTCTTATTATGTGAGATAATAAAAAGTATTTTATAAACTATTCCAATTTAGGTTTTCTATTAGTCTTTGTAGATGAAAATATCCACATTTTTGGGTACCTTATTCATTTTTCTTATGTTATATAATAGCATGAAAGCAGGCATCCCTGTCTTATTCCTGACTTAATAGGATTACCTCTAAAATCATCTCTAAGTGTTACGATAACTGTAGGGTTTTGGTAGGTCCTTTATTAAGGTAAAAATTTCCTTTCTAGGGGCACCTGGGTGGCTCAGTCTTTAAACTTCTGCCTTTAGCTCCGGTCATGATCCCAGGGTCCTGCGATGGAGTCCCACATTGGGCTCCTTGCTCATCAGGGAGTCTGCTTCTCCCTCTGCCTGCCACTCCCCCGCCCCCCCCTCTTGTGCATTCTCTCTCTCCCTCTGTCAAATAAATAAAATGTTTAAAAAAGAAAAGAAAAGAAAAGAAATGTCCTTTCTATAGGTACCTGCTTGAGGTCTTTTTTCATTCTTAACACATGTTAAACATCAATTTTTTCAGTATTTATTGATACAGTCAGATACTGTAATCTGTGAATGTAGTGAATTATATAAACTCTTAAAAAAAAAAATAGGCTCCACACCCAATGTGTAGCCCAGTGTGAGGCTCAACTTACAACCCTGAGATCAAGACCCAAGCTGATACTGAGAGTTGGACACAACAGACTGAGTGGCTCAGGCGCCCTGTGAATTATAACTTTCTCAACAAGCTCCTTGCTAACAGGATCCAACAATACATTAAAAAGTTATCCACCATGACCAGGTGGGTTTTATCCCAGGGATGCAGGGGTGGTTCAACATTTGCAAATCAATCAATGCGATAGAACAAATCAATAAGAGAAGAGAGAAAAACCACATGGTACTCTCAATTGATGCAGAAAAGGCATTTGACAAAGTACAACACCCGTTCCTGATCAAAACTCTTCAAAGTATAGGGATGGAGGGAACATTTCTCAACCTCATAAAATCTATCTACGAAAAACCCACAGCGAATATCATCCTCAATGGGGAAAAACTGACAGCCTTTCCTCTGAGATCAGGAACTTTCAAGTTAAAATTAGATTCGTGGACTTCTGTTATTAACCTCCTATTGTCATGATAGATTCCTTTGACAAACTGTTGTATTCACTTTGCTGAAATTTAAATAGGGCATTTGCATCTCTGTTCCAAGTGTAGTTGATTTTATTCAGTTTTGGCATCCTTGGTTGGCTGGTCTTACAAAATGAGTCAGATACCTTCCAACACTAGAATAATACCTATAAGATAGAAATTATCTTTTTTTGGAAAGTTTTGTAGTACTCGCTTATAATCCTCCTTACACTTACAGTCTTTTTTAACTTTAAAAAATTTATTCAAATGCAAGAAATAATATAACCCCCCATTTACTGACTCATAGCCAAAAATGTTTGATTTGTAACAATTATCATTTTGAAAAAAATCTCTGACATAACATCTATAAATATTTCAGCATGCATCTCTAAAATATAAGAACCTTTTTAATCCTGCCCCTACCCCACTCACAGTTTTCTTATTGTTTAAGAATTTATTTTGGGGGGCACCTGGGTGGCTCAGTGGGTTAAGCCTCTACCTTCGGCTCAGGTCATGATCTCAGGGTCCTGGGATGGAAGCCCGCATTGGGTTCTCTGCTCAGCAGGGAGCCTGCTTCCTCCTCTCTCTCTGCCTGCCTCTCTGCCTACTTGTGATCTCTCTTTCTCTCTGTCAAATAAATAAATAAAAAAAAATCTTTTTTAAAAAAGGAATTTATTTGTTGGGCGAACTGAGTCATTCGTTTTGTGGAATTGCATACCGTTTGGATTTTGTCAATAATATCCTGTAGTGTTGTTTAATTTCTTCATTGTCTCCTATTTCTTGTAGCAAGCAGCTAATAAGAATTGTTCATTTGTTTTAATTATCACAGACTTGTAAACTTATATTTGAAGTGTTTTAATCCAGTGCATGTATTATTTTTATTAATCCAAAATGGTCACATCTTTAGCCAGGAGGAGCCTCTTTATGTTGGTTCCCAAGGGGTTGGGTTTTTTTTTTTTTTTTGGTTTTTTGGGTTTTTTTTAAAGATTTTATTTATTTATTTGACAGAGAGAGAGAATCACAAGTAGGCAGAGAGGCAGGCAGAGAGAGAGGTGGAAGCAGGCTCCCTGCTGAGCAGAGAGCCCCATGCGGGCCTTGATCCCAGGGCCCTGTGTTCATGACCTGAGCTGAAGGCAGAGGTTTGAACCCACTGAGCCACCCAGGCACCCAGAATTTTTGGATGTTTTAAGGGATTCTTCTTATGCCTACTGCTTTAAAATTTCACTTTACATATCTAGATGTAGTTCTTTTTTCTTTTTCTTCCTTCCTTCCTTCCTCTCTCCCTCCCTCCTTTCCTTCTTTCCTTCCTCTTTTCTTTTTTTTTAAGATGTAGTCATTTTTTTAAGGTTTATTTGAGAGAGAAAGAGAATGTGGGAGGAGGGGCAGAGAAAGCGAGAAAGAAACTCAAGCAGACCCCATGCTGAGTGTAGAGCCTGATGTGCGGCTTGATCCCAGAACTCTGAGATCAAAACCTGAGCAGAAAGCAAGAGTCAGACGCTCAGCCGACTGAGCCACCAGTTGTCCCGAAGATATAGTCATTTCTTATTCATCCTACTCAGTTCCCACCTGAAGACTTGTGTCTTTACTCAGTTCTGGAAATTTTTCTTTTATGTTTTGAATTTTTCTTTCTTTTCATCTTCTCTGTTTTTAAACTTTTCCTCTGCAACATGTATGACTAGGTTTGGGAGGCTCTGGCTCTATTGTCCATGTTTCTAAACATTTCTTTCATACTCTCTGTCCCTTTATACTCGCACTCTGGGAGTATTCCTCAGCTATTGTTTCTAGCTCACTAAACAGCTCTTTATCTATATTCATTCTGCTATTTCCCCCTCTTCTGAATAATTTTCATTTCTAAGATCTTAATTCTTGATCCTTGGATCTTTGGTACTTGGTCCTTTTTTCATACTTCTTTTTTGTCTCATGGATTCAATTTCATTTTTTTAAAAATATTTTATTTATTTATTTGACAGAGAAAAACACAGTTAGAGAGGGAACACAAGCAGAGGGACCGAAAGAGGGAGAAGTAGGCTTCCCACCGAGCAGGGAGCCCGATGTGGGGCTTGATCCCGGGTCTCCAGGATCATGACCTGAGTCGAAAGCAGTCGCTTAACCAACTGAGTCACCCAGGCGCCCCTCAATTTCATTTCTTAATGCTGTGAAGATTTTAATTATGTTCCCCTTAAAATCATCTTCTATGATTTCTACTGTCTCTTAGCTATTCATTCTGTGTTATATTTTGTGCTTCCCTTGGGTGATGTATTAGTGATACAGACCTCTGTGTACATCTTTTCCTTTGAGATTCTCTGTTAATCCTGCCTGGGGGAGCTGTTTATTGAAACCTACTGCCAGTAAGCACTGGGGAGGGAAATGGGGGTGGATCTGTATCTGGCCTTCTGAGCATGGAGCTGCTGTCTGTCTCTAGCTATCAGCAGCCCCCCAAGATGCTGCCTTGCGTCTTATACCCACAGGTCTCTTCTCACTTTTCAGACACAGATATGTTTGCTCCTTGCTATATGACACAAAGTAGGAAGTGGTGAAGAACAGAACTATCAGTTTCCTCCTACCTGAGTGTACTGGATTGAGTAGTGTCCCCCAAAAATCCATGTTCATCTAGAAACTGTGAATATGACCTTATTTGGAAGGAGGGCCCAAAAACAGATGTAGTCAAGATAAAATGAGGTCATACTGGATTAGGGTAAATAAATCCGATATGACTGGCATTCTTATAAGAAGAGGAAAATTTGGATGTGAAGACATAAACACATGGACAAGACCATGTGAAGGCAAGCACCAAGATTAGAGTGATGTACTTACAAGCCAAAGAATGACAAAAATTGTGAGCAACTACCAGAAATTAAAAGAAGCTGAAAGAGTTAAGGAAAGATTCCTCTCCTGGAGCCTTCAGAGGGAGCACAACCCCACTGACACTTTGATATCAGGCTGGTAGTCTTCAAAACTGGGAAAGAAAACATAAAAAATTTCTGTTGTTTTAAGCCACCTGGTTTGTGGTGATGTGTTCCAGCAGCTCTAGGAAATGAAGACACCATTCAGCCCTACCAATCATCCTCCATCTCCTCTCCAACCCATGTTCCATCTTTCCAATCTTTAATCATGAGATGGTCAGGTTCATGATAGAAGTCCTTTCCATTTGTGGATGACAATACTTAGTTTACCACCACCCCCTCCAGCCCCTTGAGCCAAAAGAAATTTACCATACAAGACTAGAAATTGACCCTGCAGTTGAAGCTAAGTATATTCTTCTAGATAGCATGTCATAAGGATTTAACTCTTCAAGTCACAGTTTACTCATCTAGAAAACAGGAATAATAATGCCTCCTACCCTACAGAATTATTATGAGGATCAAAAAAATAAGGTTGGTACAAGAGCTGTATGAGTCCAGACATTGTGTGTTCCCTTATGGCAAGTGCTACACAGAGAAGATTAGCAGCAATAACACACATAAAAAGTAGTATGTGTTATCCCGACTTTTGGACTAAAACTATACCTCAAGAAAACAAATCACAGAACTATCTTTACATTACATAAATCTATCTTTCCCTATAGGTATAAATAAATAAATAAATAAATAAATATATATATATATATATATTTTTTTTTTTTACTAAGTCTCCTTTGTCCACTCATAATAATCTCATAAAATTCATTGCATTTTAAAAAATCATTTATAATTGTTATAGTATTTTTATTTAGCAAGCACAAGTAGTGCTTAATATGTGCCAGGCATTGTTCTAAGAACTTCAAAAGTATTTTCAAATGTTAATGTCCCTATTTTAAAAACTTCTTGTTAGGGCACCTGGATGACTCAATTGGTTAAGCCTCTGCCTTCAGCTCAGATCAGAATCCCAAGATCCTGGGATCTCTGGTCAGCAGGGAGCCTGCTTTTCCCATTCCCTCTGCTTACTGCTCTGCCTATTGTGCTCTCTGTCAAATAGATAAAAATCTTAATAAGATAAAAAAACCTTCCTATAAAATATTTTATATTTAACAAAATAGTATTAAAATTTTATGTTAAAGATTGTTTTAATACAATAGTCATTAATATCTAAGACAAAAAACAACTACCTATTAACATGCGATGCATACTTGAAAATAATTACATAATTACATTTTAATGATATTAAACAGCATGGTTTGTGGTATACATTTTTTTTTAAAGATTTTATTTATTTGACGAGAGAAACACAGCCAGAGAGGGAACACAAGCACGGGGAGTAAGAGAGGGAGAAGCAGCCTTCCTGCAGAGCAGAGAGCCCGATGTGGGGCTCGATCCCGGGTCTCCGGGATCATGACCTGAGCCAAAGGCAGTCGCTTAACCAACTGAGCCACCCAGGCGCCCCTGTGGTATACATTTTGAAGTGAAATTGCTTAATGTTTAGGAACCAAATCTGTATTTTCATTGAAAGAAGCAACATGCTGTGGCACTAAAATGGTTAAAAATTGTTTTCATGCTTAATGTTTAGAATCTTTGCATTTTAACTTAAAATAACAACTATTTTCTCTTTATAATGTTCATACTTTGTTTCCAAATGAAGAGATGAAGGAAACTTTAAACTCTCATTTGCAAATATTTCTCTAAAACACCTTTGGAAATGGAAGCTGAGTGCAGATAATTATTATTCCTAGTAAATGAATTATTCCTTCCTACTTTTATTTTATTTGGTTTTCAATTGTAAGTATTCTCTGTACCCAATGTGGGGCTCCAACTCATGACCCCAAGGTCAAGAGTCATAGGCTGAGCCAGCCAGATGCCCTCCCCACTTTGAAGACGGTCTTTCAAGTATCAGATACACTTTAATGTTTAAATTCACATTATTGGAATGGTGAAATAAATACAACGTGCATATCTGGTAAGAACTCTTTCAAGGAAAGACATTCAGAATTATCGTTTTTCATTTCAGCAAAATACGCATAACATAAAATCTGCCATAGTGACATTTAGTTCATTCACAATGTTGTGTAACCACCACCACTATCGAGTTTCAGAATATTTCCATCACCCAAAAGGAAAACATTAGGCAGTCACCCCTCCCTTCTGGCCCCCAAAACCGCTTATCTGCTTTCTGTCTTTATGGATTTGCTTATTCTGAGTATCTCATATAAATGGAATCATACAGTATGTGCCCTTTTGCACTTGGCCTCTCTCATTTAGTATGTTTTCAAGGTGCACCCATTCTGTAGTATGTGTCACTACAGAATTTTAATTTTACCCCATTAACTTATATTTTAATATAACAGTACTCTTTATTCTTTCTGTTGTTAGCCTACAATCTATTCTGCATGTAGATTAAATAATACAACAGGAATAAAGACAATTTACACCCGACTAGTAAGTTTCTTTGGTATTAGGGTCCATGGTGCCATACTGAGCAGGGTAAGGACGGCGGGACTGCTTCACCACCTCTACTAGCCCTGTCTGGGCACTCTGTCTCCACACAGACTTGGAGGTGCTTTTCTTTTCTTTTCTTTCTTTTGTTTTTTAAGATTTTATTTATTTCTTTGAGAGAGATATTGAGCAAGTGAGAGAGACAAAAAGAGAGATAAGGAGCAGGGTGAGTGGCAGAGGGAGAGGGAGAAGTAGACCCCCCGTTGGGCAGGGAGCCCAATGCAGGGTTCTATTCCAGGACCCTGGGATCATGGCCTGAGCCAAAGGCAGACGTTTAACCAACTGAGCCACCTGGGTGTCCACACCCTGAGGTTCTCTCACTACTCAGTGTTAAAGGGCAAATGCTTTTGAATAACTAATTCAGCTACTTTTTACTTTTGAAATTCAAACAAATGTTATTGCAATTTTTGAAAAAGGAATGATGTTTCATGTTCTCTGGAATTCCCTGGAATAATGTTCACAGACCTAGCAGAGGATCACAGACACTTTATGGGACTCTCATGAGGTGGAATGTTTTGTGACCATTTACACATGATGCTCCTAAAGACAATGTATTACATGAAAAATATTTATGATATAATGTCAGAGGGGAAAACAGTGTACAAGTTTGTAAGCATGCTACAGAAATGAGAAAAAGTGTAAAACTGTGTAAAAGGTACTTCTACAATATAGACAGAAAGGAAGTATTCAAAATAATAACAATTGGGCACTTGGGTGGCTCAGTGAGTTAAAGCCTCTGCCTTCAGCTCAGGTCATGATCTCAGGGTCCTGGGATCGAGGCCCACATTGGGCTCTCTGCTCAGCACAGAGCCTGCTTCCTCCTCTCTCTCTGCCTGCCTCTCTGCCTGCTTGTGATCTCTCTCTTTCTGTCAAATAAATCAATAAAATATTTAAATAATAATAATAATAACAATAACATGATAGTGAAATTATGATTATATTTTTTTCTTTCCTAAATTTCCCAAAGATCTGTAATGCGTTGATATTGCATTCATAGTTTAAATAATGAGACAAGAAGAAAAGTACTAGCTCATGATCATTGACCTTCAGGAACTTTCTGTTGAAATCAACCTTGATTCAGGTCATCATAAAAGGACATGAAGACCCACATATACTTTATAGATAAAAATCTTGAAGTTACATGATTGGCAAATTACATGGTCATTGCTTTCTTTCTTTTTTTGAGAGAGAATGAGAGAGAGAGAGAGAAAGAATGCACAAGCACTAGCTGGGAGACGGGTAAGGGAAAGAGAATCTTAAACAAGCTCCATACCCATCATGGAGCCCAAAGCATGGCTCAAATCTTGGGACCCTGAGATCATGACCCTGAGATCATGGCTTGAGCCAAAACCAAGAGTCAGACACTTAATCGAATGAGTCCCCCTGAATCCCCGACAAGGACTGCTCTCTAATATTTGCTTTGGAAAGGTAACCTTTAGAGGCCAACTCCTTTTAGCATTGTCTTTTTGTGCTTCATTAATCCCCCTTGGATGGTCTTTAATTTGACCAAATTCTGCTTACTAGATACTTCTTAAAACAAAACAGGGTGCATTCTCTTCCGGTACCAGGCCACCTACTGTCATGTACAGGGGAAGGACACTGACGTAGGTGTTAAGAGGCCTGAAGTCAAGGCTTAGTCTGCGGTCTTGAGCAAGTCAAACTCCAGGTTTAAAGTCTTCCTCATTGGCTCCAGGGGGCTGGGAGTCCACGTGAGAAGGAAATTCTCAGCCAATCAAATGATCTCTTATTCACATAAGTAGAGACACTCCAAAAGTGTGAGACCCCTGTTATAATAGAAACAGCTGGAGAGCAGGAAAAGGAAGAAAGATCAAAAGAGGGCACTTGAAAATCAGCCTGGAGCAGGGAGGGCACTAGAGGGTGAATCTCAGGAGACCTGAGTTCTAGTCTTCACTCTGCCACTGGCTAAGGGTGTGATCCTGGGTTAGTCATTTCCTCTCTGCAGAGCCACTTTCTTCCTCTGTGACATGAGGTGACAGATTGAAGGGCCCTTACAGTCACAAATTCTATTAATAAATGACTATATCATACAACAAGGGGTGCTAGTCGTAGCCTCACTTGATTCTTACAGGTCCTCATGGTTAGTCAAGGGATTCAGCATAATGTTGACTTTTTCATGTTTTAATTCTTTCTAGTATCATCCTTGAAGTAAATCAGAAGAGAAAGCCAGATGAATGTTCCCATTTAAACCAGGTTTCTGAGGCTGATATTTTAACCAATAGTAAATCGATGGATCATGAGATGACCTTGGAAGATATTAAACAATGAAATCTGCTCAACATTTTCAGGAAATAAGCTGTAAATGGGGGGAAGAAAAATGTAAATGTGTTCAAAATGGGGAACTGTCTTAAATAAAAATAACTACATTTTACTTTTAAATTAAAAAAAAAAATCTCCTGAAAGGGACTTGGGATGGGTACAAACATAGTGTCAGGGATTTTCCTTTAGATCCCATGGCCAACTCAGACCGTGCTAAACAGAGCATTTGGGGAAATTTGCATCATGAATGCAGACTGAGGCAAGGAGGATGTGGAGATGGGTGACTTCTCCAGCCCTTTCTCAATTGCATGGTTTTCTAATGGTCACACTCCATGCTAAAACCAAGCCCCTCGCCATCAGGAGAACCAAGGGACAAAATTGATCTTCAGGCTCAGCATCTGGTTCTCCTCACTCAGTGTTGAGTCCCCCTCAAGTTGCCTTACATACCTGGAGTCTATCCTGTTTTCTTCCCTCCCTTCCTCCCTCCCTCCCTTCCTTTCTCTCCTTTTCTCTCTGTTCCTCTCTTCTTTCCTTCCTTTCTTTTATTCTTTCTTTTTTCCCCACACCTTCTACAGGAGAAATCTTCTGAATATATTGTTCTAAGCTATAATGGATTGAGAATACCCTACAATAGGTTATATCTTCCCTGGTTCGGTAAACTTTTAGAGGATTCTAAGGCTCAAACAAATGGAATACACTTTCCCATAAGAACTATGGCCTGCAGTCTTGGTTGAGGGAATGTGGGGTGTGAGAGGAGAGGTATTTATAGGATCTATCAGTCAGGGTCCGTCTGCAAATAACCGAAAGTACTTTGGCTAGTTTAAACAACCTTTTAATAAGGGAGTTGGAAGTGCTTACAAAATTGTTTGAAGGATATGGGAGGATCTTCCAGGAATAACTCCCCAGAACATGATGGCAGAAGTTGCCCACAAGGGGAGCTGTGGCTCACAATACTAGTAAACTAGGTAGTCCCAAAGCTCTAGGGATTGCTCATGTGTTGAGTAGGTGGGGGAGGGACAGTAAAGTACCCTCCAGATGGAGAAGACACTTGGAGACAGTAAAACGAGAGAAGCCACTCCATATCATTTACAGAGTTTTATCTGGGGTTACTTACTGATGGTGGGGATTGGGCAGACAGACCATCCAGTCATTCTCCAGCTCCTTCTGGACCTTCACCCACAGGTTTTATAGAGCAAGGGATCATTGTGGTGAGGTGAAAGGTAGTTACCTAAGGCGGTACCATCCGTGCACCAGAGGATCTCTACTGGTCCTCTACAGTGGACCATCTGTAAACCAGGCACGCCCACCGGTTACCCACAGTGGGTCTCTGCTAGTTACCTACAGTGATGCCTTTTGTGCTCCACTTGAGGGAAGATCTGAGCAAACCTCCTCACATTCTGGTCAGGGTGTATGTTGATCTCCAAGGGACTTGGAACACATACCCCTGAGGGAGGTCATGGTGTAGGCGTAACATGACAAAAGGCCAAAGATGGAGTTAGTGTTGTCAACACTGCTACGTCCTGACCCCCACAGAGCTGAGAACCACCAGACCCTGGGACTTCTGGAACTTTCACAGAAGGACACAACTCATCTCTACTTGCATGCAAGCCAGCAGAACCAACGAAAAACAACAGAAGCATGGCTTCCCCCTCTTCCTGACTTCCAAATCCCAGGTGTGTTTCCATGATGGGCTTGGAACTCCGGTCATCAAGGACTCTGCAAAATATGTCATCTTTTACTTTTTATCTGAAGCCTTTAGCAAGGCATATTACAAAGGCGTTGAAATGGAGCAGAACGTGTGTATCTGTAATATTTGATATGAAAGGAGTGAGGGGGAACAATTTCATTTTCCCCAAAGTCCCTAGAAGTTCACTCTCAAATACCAAGGCCAGCCATGAACATCTTGTGTATAAGAAGAAGCCATGCAGAGCATAAGGCCTTCTGGTAGGGGAGGACTCAGAGTAGAGTATAAATTACTCCTGGCTACTTAGAGCTTGCATTGTCTTATTTGAAAAATAAGAACATACTCTCAGATTGGCAGGCCAACATTACATATAGTATATATTATATATATGACAGCCTTTGAAAACAAATGCATTAGGGAACTTATAATTTGCTTTTTTTTAAAAAATCTACCTTAGATGACATCAGTATGCAGAGGCTAGAGATAATGTCCAATTTACAATATCTGTTTGTTCTGAGCCTACAATTTACCAAGAAATACTTTAATATTTTTTTCATTTAATCTTCATAACACATGGATTTGGAATTCCAGAGGTATAAGACATATCACATCTATAAAGTGGTTATTGGCCTTCCCAGAGAGGGCAGGGTGGTGGTAGAAACAGTACGTGTAGCGGCAACTCATTTATCTTTACTAGCGAAGTGAGAATTGAAATCAAAGTACAAGTATTTAGAGAGGATGTCAGATTTCCAAAAGCAGAAATGTGTAAGGAAATTTAAATGTACATCTAACCTGCATGACCTTGGACTGCTGAAGTTGATTCTAACTTTAAGTTAGTGGTGTTGCAAAAGAAGCCTCAGAACCTTGGTGTTTCTGCCTGGTTGGGGTGGGCATATGGGGTGACAAGGAAGGATTCTGCTTCAAAAGATACCAAAGAGAAAGTCTTTTCCTTCCACTGAAGCAGCAGAAAACCACTAGCCCATGAGCACAAATCATAAACACAGATTTTATTTCTTTATTTGACACAGAGAGAGAGAGAGCGAGTGAGCACAAGCAGGAGGAGCAGCAGGCAGAGGGGAAGGACGATGGAGGCTCCCCGCCAAGCAGAGAGCTCTATATGGGGCCCGATCCCATGACTCCAGGATCATGATCCCAGCCAACAGCACCTGGGTGACTCAGTCAGTTAAACATCTGACTCCTGATCTCAACTCAGGTCTTGATCATTAGTTCAAGCCAGAAAAAAAAATCTAAGGTCTTGAAGAAGAACTCTTCCCTCTGAAACGGAGGTACAAAAATTGCACACAGGCCCTGGAAATTGGCCAGGAAGCTTACAACTTGTCAAAATTCTTATATGTGGAGCAAAAATATCATCCATGAGAAATCTAAACCCTAGGCCTATTTTGTGTGCCAGAGTAAGATCTACATTAAGCTACCTGCATAGGCAAAATCCAAGATGAAAATCTGACATAAAAACTGGCTTAGGACTATTGAGACACTCAGCATTCTAGCAGACACAAATGACGAATCTGCTCCATAGAGAAAAGCCACTGTTCAGAGCTTTAGAGATTACCGTAGGAAGAAACAACCTCTGCTGAAGATAAGTTCACAAGAAATTACAAATATCTTGCCATGCTGGTGAGAGAGTAAAATATGTCCTGGATTTAGAGAGTGCAAATTGGTTTGAGTTGGAAAAGAAAACAAAACAAAATGGCAGCTCTGTCAAATTAGGTAGAGGGCAGGAGGACAGGTGCTAACACAGCCAGATGGTGTTAACAGGAGACATTCTTACTTCTAAGGACAGGCAACCTCTATAAAATACCACAATGACTCTCTGAGTGACTACTGCTTTCCTACCAAACCCCCAATCACTTTGCCATACCTCCTTTCTATTGCTGGGGTACCCTATTGCTAAACCACATTCTCCTCATGAAGAGAAGCACTCATCTTCTCCTCGTGATAGCACCCAACCCCTAGTTAATCCTCACTTCTCCTAATACCCCCTTAGTAACAGCAACCAATCCATAATTGATACCTACTTCCCTTAATATCCTCAGAATCCTTCACTAGGACCTGAACCTTACTAAAGATGCTCCCCTCTTGTGGAGTGACATTTCCACAGCTCGCCTGGAATGCCTTCTCACTGCATTGAGTCAGTAACTGACGTGGGCAAACTACAGCCTTGCTCCTGGTGGTCTGTAGCTGATTAGGCTTTATCAGAAGAGAGTTTGCATATACAAGAAACTTGGTCCCTCCCACAAAGTCAAACTAATAGAAAATCTGAAACTATAAATCATAAGCAGCTTTTAAATGATGAAGATAATAGTAAAGACAGCTAACACTTAGGTAACACTCTTCAAAGCGCTTCACAGAATGTGAATTCATTCAATATTCCTGAAATCTCTGTGAAGCAGAGATTCACATTCTACAGAGGAGATGTGACAGAATTTACCCATGGTCACACAGCTGTTAGGGGACACAGAGCTGGGATCTGAGCACATAATACTCATCACTACAAATGGAAAGCAACAGGACACTCATTTTAAGAACAAGCAGGTTTGAAGCAAGAACCAAATCAATTTTCTAGAAATAAAAAATAGAGTCACTCATTCATTCACTTACCAAATATTTCTTGAGCGCATATTGTATGGCAGACGTGAGCTCTGGGAACATTGTACTGAACAAAATAGACAAAAAGCTTTGTCTTAACAGAGCTTACATTTTAATGATGAAGATAGATAATAAATATAGCATATGAGGGAGGGATACATGCTAAGGAGAAAAAGTCAAGTAGGGAAGAAGGGGATAAACTATTAAGAGAGAGTGGGTGAAATTTTAGATAAGGTATCTAGGAAAGCCTCACTGAGCAAATGAGTTTTATTCAAGACGTAAAAAAAGTGAAAGAGCAAATCATATAGATGCTTAAGGAAGAACTTCCCAGAAGGAGAAACAGCCAGAGCAAAGGCCTTGCAGGGAATGTGCCTGGTGTATTTAAGTCACGGCAAGGAGCCCAGTGTAGGAGGGAGTGGAAAAAGAGAGACGAGATTGAAAGAGAGAAAGCAGTGGGAGGTGAGCCCAGGAAATAACAAGGGGCTGGATCATGCAGGAAATTGCTGATCACAGTAAGGACTTTGGTTTTAGTTTGAGTGACAAGGGAGTCCTGGTGGGGTCTCAGTGGAGGGAAGTAAGGACCTGGCTAACATACTGGCAGGATCACTCTGGCTGCCATGTTTAAAAGAGGCTATAGGCAGACCAGTCAGGAGGTTATTGCAATAATCCAGGCAAGAAATGACAGTGATTTGGACCAGAGGGGAAAACAGTGAGAATTGTTTAAAAATGGCCAAATATTGTGGGCACCTGGGTGGCTCAGTTAAGTCAATCATCCAACCCTTGCTTTCAGCTTAGTTGGTGGCACCGAGCCCCCTGTCATGCTCTGTGCCCACCACAGAGTCTGCCTGTCCCTCTCTCTCTGCTTCTCTCCCTGCTCACTCTCTCACTCTAAAATAAATAGATAAAATCTTTTTTTAAAAACATGGCCAAATTCTGGATCTATTTTTAGATAAAATCCACAGGATTTGTAGTATTTACAGTGTGAGACAAAGAGAGGTGATAAAGATGGTCTGAGAAGTTCAACCTGAACGCCTATAATAACAGTTACCATAAACTGAGATAGGAGGGGGGAAAAAACTGCAGGATTTGGGAATGAAGATCAGGAGCTCAGATTGCAAACTTCTGAGTGGAGAGGTCTCATAGCCAGCTGGATATATAGGTCAGGAGATGAGGGGAGACATCTGAGCTGGAGATATAAATTTGGAAGTTATCAGCATATCTATGGTATTTGAAGTCACAAGATGGATGACTTCATCTGGAAAGTGGTTTAGATTGTGAAAAAAGAGAAGAGGTTCAAGAGCCGAGCCCCAGGGACTTCATCATTTACAAGTAGGGACGATGAAGAGGAACCAGCAAACAAGACTGAAACAGAGCAACCAAAAATACAGGAAGAAAACCAGAGGAGCCTGTGTCTTCAAAGCAACTGAAGGAAGTTATTAAGGTATACAAGTCCATGGATGGGTTCAACAACAGTTTAGACCCACATGCAGTTAAAACTAGCAAATTCAAAGGGAGAGATGGAAAGATGAAAAATAAAAAAGAGTGATTACAAGAAATGGAGAGTAGAATGAAGACATTGAACATGTATTTATTTAGTCAATGTACCAGAAGGAAAGAAAAGAGAATGCAAAAAGGTGATATTTCAAGAAAAAATCTAGGAATTTTCTATAATTCAATTTAGAGAAATATTAGTGTTGCAGGTTGGGTTCCCGGGGAGGTAGACTGAGACAGAGGTTGGTGAACAGGAGCCTTATTATGGAATACTTCTGGGATCAATACCAGTGGAAAGGATAAAAGTAGGACCACTGAGGGAGAAGGGAGTGCATTGCAGTCTCAGCAAAGATTTCACTCACCTTCATGGGAAGGATGACCAACTGTCCCGGTTTGCACTGGATCAAAGGATTTCCCAGGATGCAAAATTGACAGTTTTCAGAGACACGAGTCCCTGGCAAACTAATATCAAATAATTTTCCTACCATGGAAGCTGGGAAGCTAAGATGGACCTCTAGAATTGCCCCATGTGGAGACAAGAGGGCTGGCCCTTTATACCCCTGCATCAACCAATCATTGGATACAGGCCACACTCAGGAAGGGGTGTGATGTTGTGGGTGAAGCAGCCCTGTTCAGCTGAGGGCAATTCCCAGAGAGGGGCTGACACGGAGGCACGATGCCCGCTGGATGTACCTTCAGCTTTCTAGCATCTGGAGGATTAGGACTAGGTCCTTCAGCCCCGAAGAGGGATCCAGGTGGTGCAGGATAGTGTCAAACACCATGAGTCTCGGAAGCCTGAGTGGCTCAGTCATTAAGCATCTGCCTTTGGCTCCGGTCATGATCCCAAGGCCATGGGATCCAGCCCTGCATTGGGTTCCCTGCTTGGCGGGGAGGCTTCTCCCTCTCTCACTCCCCTTGCTTGTGTTTCCTCTTTCACTGTCCCTCTCTTTCTCTCTCTCTCAAATAAATTAATAAAAACTTTAAGACAAATAAACAAAAAATACCATGAATCTTGGGACACCTGGGTGGCTCAGTCAGTTGAGCATCTGACTCTCGGTTTCTGCTCAGGTCATGATCTCACGGGTCATGGGACTGAGCCTCATATCTGGCTCCCTGCTCAGCGGGTAGCCTGCTTGAAAATTTTTCCCTCTGCCCCTCTTCCCGCTCACACTCTCCTCCAAAACAATCAATCAATCAAATTAATGAAAAAAGAAACATGAAAATATAAAAACCATTTTAAAACACCATAAATCTTTCTAATTGAAGTAGCAAATTGAGTTTTGAACAGGATAAATAAACACAAATCCATATGTAGACACATCATCACACCTACAGAACAATATAGACAAAGAAGAGAGAAATCCAACCAAACTGGAAAGACAGATTGTCTACAGAAAGAAGCACAGTAATAACTGAAAGTCGCCTTCTCATCCACAATAACAAAATGGGAAAAGAAAATTGAAACAGTATCTTCAGTGTATCAAGGGAAAGTCATTGTGAACCTGGAATTCCATATTCAGCTAACTCATGTTTCCATTCTGAGTTCAAAATAAAATAAAGACACATTCAGACAAGCTAAAGGCAGAGAGTTCACTTCTCATGGACCCTCCGTGAAAGAATTCCTGAAGAACATTCTCCAGTAAGATGGTGGTTAGAGGAGTGGGATGCAAGGAGCAGTGGTGAATAAGAGACTCTTAACTCTAGAGAACAAACTGAAGGTTGCTGTGGGGGAGGTGGGTGGGGAGGATGGGCTAAATGGGTGATGGGTTTTAAGGAGGGCACTTATGATGAGCACTGGGTGTTGTATGTAAGAGATGAGTCACTAAATTCTAATACTGAAACTAGAAAAAGGTGTGGGGGAGGGAAGGCACCATGACATTAAAATAATTATTTTTCTGTGTCTTTTTTTTTTTTTAAAGCAATGGTGAACAAACAGGTAGATTGGTAATATAAACCCAAAAAAACACTGACTATTAAAAAAAAAACTAATTTGTGTGGGGAGGTTTAGAAACAAGATGGAAATACATTTGAGGCCCCAGTAATATGGAATAGAGGGGAGGGAAAAAGGTATTAAATCATTGTAAGACCTTGCATTATTTTATTTTATTTTATTTTATTTTATTTTATTTATTTTATTTTATTTTATTTGACAGAGAGAAACACAGGCAGAGAGAGAACACAAGCAGAGGGAGTGAGAGAAGGAGAATCAGGCTTTTTGCCAAGCAGGGAGCCTGATGCAGGGCTCGATCCTGGGACTCTGGGGTCATGACCTGAGCCAAAGGCAGTCGCTTAACCAACTGAGCCACCCAGGTGCCCCCAACCTTGCATTTTTTTTAGGAAGATAGCAATACCAATTAATTTTGTCATTTATTATGTCAAAAATACATATGAAAATGCTAAGTGTAACTCCTAAAAGAATAAAAATAGAATACATAATTTCCAAGCCCATGGAAATGAAAAGGGGGACCATAAGAAAAACTTTATGAATTGAATAAAAACAATTTAGAAAAAGGAAAAACTTGAAAAAGCAAAAGCACAGAAAGAAGACAGCAACATAAATCCAAATAGATTATTCGTTCCCCCAAGATTATGTATTTATTTATTTTTCCAACAGATTTAAACAATTAAATCCAGCTGTTAAAAGACACAAATTCGAAAAGGACAAAAATTCTCAGACCAGGAGATAAAATCCAACAATTATGTTCTTTTTAAAGAGATAAATCTGGGCCTGCCTGCGTGGATCACTGAGGTGCCAAGTATCTGCCTTCGCTCAAGTCATAATCCCAGGGTCGTGGGATCAAGCCTGAGTCCCACTTCCTGCTCAGCAGGCGAGTCTCCTTCTCTGTCTCTCTGCGCTTGCTTGCTCTCTCTCTCTCACTCTCTCTCAAATAAATAAACAAAATGTTTTAAAAAATAAAAAAATATAAAGAGGTAAATCTGAGGGGTGCCTGGGTGGCTACTTAGTTAAGCTGTCTGACTTCAGCTCAGGTCATGACCTCGGGGTCCTGGGATAGAGCAGAGCCTGAAGTTGGGTTCCCTGCTCAGTGGGGAGTCTGCTTCTCCCTCTCCCTCTGCCCCTTTCCCTCCCTTTGCCCCTCCTCCTCCCCCCATGCTCTCTCTCTCTCAAATAAGTAAGATCTAAAAGAATAATAATAATAATAATGAGACAAATCTGAGACATAATGATATAAGAATGTTCAAAGTAAATAGATGGCAGCGTCTACACCGGCAAATGCTGCAGGAAGGGCAGGGATGTGACACTATCAGGCAAAAAGCATTACTAGACCTTAACCGGACCGCAGCTTGTAGCAACAAGGGAGTAACAGGACCCAGATTTACCATCACACCCAAAACAACTAAAAATGTGGGCAGACTATTTGAAACAATGGTTTTTCACTCTTTGGACATCAGACAGCACAGACAATGATTCCTGAGAGGGGGAAACAAATTTGGCAAGTCGTATGATTATTCCAGTTTAGAGCCTGGAGATTCCTAGGACATGGCTCAGGCAGAGAGAACCCTGGCAGACCTGTGGTCTGGGAGGTAAGTCTGGGAGTCCAAGGCAGGGAGGCAAAGCTCCTGCAGTCTGCAGGCAGAGCACTGGACAGGAGAGAATTGCACACAGAGAAAGACAGTTCCGGAGATCTGCACAGGATCCCCCTCAAGTCTTCAGTTGAGTGCTCATCGATACATGAGTGAGAGGAAGCTACCAAAAACCAGAGGAGAAATGACCCAAAAGGAGCAGAGGGAACAATCCAGGGAGATGACACAGGGCTAGGAATAATAGTTGGGGTGCCCATCAGACAAAGTGGAAAACCTTATAATTCAAGGAGCATTGAGTAATCAGGATACTGCCTCTGTAGTGGGGAGAAATCAGCTGGACTGAAGACTATCAGAATCCCACCAAACAAAGCTTCAAAATAAAAAGTCCTGGGGCATCTGGGTGACACAGTCAATTAAACATTGACCCTTGGTTTCAGCTCCAATCATGATCTCAGGGTTGTGAGATCAAGCCCCTTATCGAGCTCCGTGCTCAGTGGGGAGTCTGCTTGAGAGTCTCTCACTCCCCCTGCCTCTGCCCCTTGCCCTGCACTCACTCTCTCTCAAATAAATAAATGCATCTTTTTAAAAATCCTTAAATAAAAAATCCTAGTAATTTAACTGTGTCCCAGAACAAAGCTCAAGAACATTTACAGAAACACAAAACATCTAGCATCTTATAAGGTAAAATATACAATGTCCAGAAACTAATCAAAACTTAAGCCCAGCATGCAAAGAAGCAGGAAACTACAATCTGTAATGAGGATAAAAGTCAATTAACTGAAACACATCACCCAGAAATAGCACAGAGGACAGAATTAATAGATAAGAAGGCTAAGTTACTGTAACTATATTCTATAAGTTCAAGAAGGTGGAGGAAAGACGGAGCATGTTAAGAAGAGACATGAGAGATATAAAAAAGACCCAAATGAACCCTTAGAGATAAAAACTACAATGTTTAGGGGCGCCTGGGTGGCTCAGTTGGTTAAGCAACTGCCTTCGGCTCAGGTCATGATCCTGGAGACCCAGGATCGAGTCCCACATCGGGCTCCCTGCTCGGCGGGAAGCCTGCTTCTCCCTCTCTCACTCCCCCTGCTTGTGTTCCCTCTCTGGCTGTGTTTCTCTCTGTCAAATAAACAAAATCTTAAAAAAAAAAAAAAAAACTACAATGTTTAGGTGGCGCCTGGGTGGCTCAGTTGGTTGGGCAACTGGCTGCGGCTCAGGTCATGACCCTGGAGACCCGGGATCAAGTCCCACATCGGGCTCCCTGCTCGGTGGGAAGCCTGCTTCTCCCTCTCTCACTCCCCCTGCTTGTGTTCCCTCTCTGGCTGTGTTTCTCTCTGTCAAATAAATAAAATCTTAAAAAAAAAAAAAAAAAGAAAGTTGTAAAAATCCTGAACGACCATACACCCAACAATGGAGTCTCAAAGTATATGAAAGAAAAATTGACAGATCTAAAGGAGGATTTGATGACTTCACGACCATCATGAGAGACTTTAACATTGCTTTATCAAATTCTGATATAGAAAGGCAGAGCTTTAAATTAAAACAGGAAGGCTGGGTAGCTCAGTTGGTTAAGCATCTGCCTTTGGGTCAGGTCATGATCCTGGGGTCCTGGGATCAAGCCCCCCATCCTGCTCCCTGCTCAGCAAGAAGTCTGCTTGTCCCTGTCCCTCAGCCACTCCCTTACTTGTGCTCTCCTTCTCCCTCTCTTGCTCAAATAAATAAACAAAATATTTTTAAAAATAAATTAAACAATAGCAAAATAGAATTAAAAATATAAATTCTGAGTAAAAATAAACTAGTATTGCAGGTCATATATCCTCATGCATAGAGACATTTGTCATCCACTGTGAGCTCCCCGGGGAGCAGAATTCATGATTGACCCCTGAGAGCTCAGCATGGGGCCTGACATAGTTTGGTTTATTAATAAATAAACATTTATTATTTTATTATTTTAATTCTAAATAGCTAAAACATTTGTAAGGCCATAGAGCACATAAATGCATAATTAACAAGTTTGAATTAATGGATATATATAAAACTGCACCTAACAAGAAATGGAACACACATTTTTTTTAAAAAATTATGAATTTATATTAGAGAACAAGAGAGTAGTGAGGGGCAGAGGGAAAGAGAGAGAAAAGCTTTAGCAACCTTTGCATTGAGCACAGAGTCCAACGTGGGGCTCTATCTCTCCACCCTGAGATCATGACCTGCACCAAAACCAAGAGTCTGATGCTCCAGTGACCCCGCCACCCAGACGCCCTGCATACATACTTTTTTCAAAATGATGTGAAGGGACGCCTGGGTGGCTCAGTTGGTTAAGCGACTGCCTTTGGCTCAGGTCATGATCCCGGAGACCTGGGATCGAGTCCCACATCGGGCTCCCTGCTCGGCGGGAAGCTTACTTCTCCCTCTCTCACTCCCCCTGCTTGTGTTCCCTCTCTGGCTGTGTTTCTCTCTGTCAAATAAATAAAATCTTTAAAAAAAAAAAAAAAGATGTGAAACATCTGTGAAAGTCAACCATAGAGTAACCATCAGACAATGAAAAATGTGCTATCATGCTGTTGCAGGAGAGTCAAACTCTAACTTGCTTTCTTGCTATGTAAATAATGAATTCAGATACTTTTGATGGTTCTTGGAAATACAGTTATGAACACTGTTTTGCTTTCTCGGAAGTTGAGGAGGGGACACTACTTCCCTCCCCCCCTCTCCATGCCGACAACTTATTATCACTTCATAATTGGAACACAGCAGATCCTAAGAGGTGGTTTAAACTTCACAATCAGAGAATGTAAGAACTCAGATCAAATCTCTGTACTGATCTTCACCTTACTGATAAGAGGAATATAATAATATTAAATGTAATATTACACTATATTAACTGTATGATAAACTGGCATTCAGTTCTCATTTCATATGTTGGTCCTATAAACTCCTCCATCAAAAAGTCCAGGGGCGCCTGGGTGGCTCAGTTGGTTAAGCGACTGCCTTCGGCTCAGGTCATGATCCCGGAGACCCGGGATCGAGTTCCACATCGGGCTCCCCTGCTCGGCAGGAAGCCTGCTTCTCCCTCTCTCACTCCCCCTGCTTGTGTTCCCTCTCCGGCTGTGTTTCTCTCTGTCAAATAAATAAAAAATCTTTAAAAAAAAAAAAAAAAAGTCCATTAAAGTGTCATTATTGTTAGCTATCTGGGTTGATTTCTCTTATCTGATGATAGGCAGGAGTCTGGTGCCCCAAATAGTCAAAACAAAATAGACATTGGTCTCATAGAATTTTGTCTTTTAAAAAAAAAACATCTTTCGGGTGCCTGAGTGGCTCAGTCAGTAGAGCATGTGACTCTCTTTCTTCTTTAAAGATATTATTATTTATTTGAGACATAAAGAGCAAGTGAAAGAGCGCAAACAGGGGGAGCAACAGGCAGGGGGAGAGGGAGAAAAACAGGCTTCCCACTGAGGAGGGAGCCCAATCCAGGGCTCAATCCCAGGACCCTGGGATCATGACCTGAGTCAAACACAGAGGCTTAACCAACTGAGCCACCCAGGTGCCCCAAGTGTGTGACTCTTGATCTCAGGGTCATGAGTTCGAGCCCCACACTGGGTGTAGGGATTACTTAAAAATAAAATCATAATTAAAAAGTTTTTAAAATGCCTTTATTGAGATATAATTCATGCCATATGGTTCACCTAAGTGTATAATTCAATGTTTGTAGTACAGCCAGAGTTTGAAATCATCAAGCAATCAATTTAGAATATTTTCATTACTCCAAAACAAATTCCGTACCCACTGACAGTCGATTTTCATTGTTCTCAGCCTGAGGCGACACCTAATCTGCTCTCTGCCTCTGTAGATTTGCTGTTCTGGATATTTCATATAAATAGAACTATATAATATGTGATCTTTGAGACTGGCTTCTTTCATTTAATATAACATTTTCTTTTAAAACTTATTTTTATTTATTTGACAAAGAATGAGAGAGAAAGAGAGAACACAAGGAGGGGTAGGGGCAGAGGGAGGATATGCAGACTCTCTGCTAAGCAGGAACCCCAATGTGGGGCTCGATCCCTGGACCCTGGGATCATGACTCAAGCTGAAAGCAGATGCTTAACCAACCGAGCCACCCAGGTACCCCTAAAATTTGTTTTTATTTAAAAAAAATTTTAACTAGGGGCGCCTCAGTGGCTCAGTTGTTGGGGGGTCTGCCTTCAGCTCCGGTCTTGATCCCGGAGTCCCGGGATCGAGCCCCGCATCAGGCTTCCTGCTCCACCAGGAGCCTGCTTCTCTCTCTCTCTCACTCTCCCTGCTTGTGTTCCCTCTCTAGCTGTGTTTCTCTCTGTCAAATGAATAAAATGTTAACAAAAAAGTTTTAACTAATCTCTACACCCAATGCAAGGCTCAAACTCACAACCCCAAGATCAAGAGCCCCCCACACAATGTACTGTGCCAGCCCAGGGGCCCCTAACATAATATTTTCAAGGTTCATTCACATTGTAGCCTGTGTCAGTACTTCATGCTTTTCTATTGCCAAATAATACTCACACATGTGAAGCATGTGAAGGGTTGTTTCTGCTTTTCAGTTATTATGAATAATGTTGCGATGAACAATCCTGTACAAGTTTTTGTGGGGATGTACGTTTTCATCTCCCTTGGGTATGTGGTAATGGAATGGCTGGGTCACATGTGAGCTGTGTGAAGAACCACCAGACAGCCTTCCAAAGCAGCCGTACCATTTTGTGCCCCATCAACAGTGGATAAGGGTTTCAGTTTCTCCACACAGCTGTCAACACTAGCTATCATCTGTCTTTGATAATTGTAGCCATCATGATAGGCAGAAATAGCTATCTCACTGGTCCGAATATTGCTTTACTGAGGCTTATTTCTGATTGGGTAGTTTGCAAGATAAATGCTTTTTTTTAATTACTTTGCTATAAAATGCATTGTTATTAACCTTGTGTACCCATAAAAACAACCAGGTTTGATATATGAAAATGGAAGGTGTTTAGTTATCTATTACTATGTGACAAACCACCCCACAACTCAGGGGCTTAAAATAACAACTAGTTTATTAGCTGTCCTGATTCTGTAGGTTGATGAGGTTCAGCTGGGTGATTCATCTGCTCTGTGTGTTATCAGCTGGTGCCACAGTCACCTAAAGGCTTGACGGCACTGGACCAGCCAAGATAGCTCATCACCATGTCTGGTGCCTTCTTGGGGATGGCAGGCAGGCTGTACTCAGCTGGAATACTTGGGCAGCTGGCACTCTTTCTCTCTCCACATAGTCTTAGGCCCTCTTTCTCTCTCTATCTGCCCTTTCTAGCTGCATAGCTGGACTCCATGCATGTTAGCACAGAGCTCACAAAAGTCCAAGTGGAAACTTTGAGACCTTTCCAAAGCTTAGGCCTAGAACTGACGCAGCACTGCTTCTGCCATATTGTATTGACTGAAGGGAATCTGGGCCAGTCTAGACCCCAGGCAGGACTCCTATAAGGCACAGACCCTGGGGGTTCATTCTGTAGTCTGGCTACTGCATAAAGACTACATGCAACAACATACTTGCTGTTGTACTACATACAACAAGTGTTGTAATTACTAACATGTAATTTACTAACATTACTGTTACGTGCTTTCAATGTTTAAGGCATTTCTGGCACCTATCATTCAGGACCTTTTTCAAAGCAGGGAAGAACTTGGTTTCACAAGATACTCTAAGAAAACATCCTCACCCACCTTCCAGATTTCTTGTTCTCTCATGTGTCAAAGCGATCCAAAAAGGATCATTCTTATGAAAGAAACTAGAGGAAAAAAGACCCCCATGGCAGCTAAGAAAATCTATATGGAAACTGCCAATTATTCCCATTGTCAAACACATCTTCTGATGCTTTCGGAAGATTGCCCTATCCACCATTCCACATGTCAGACTATTTCTAGATGGGCAGGCTTGTATTTCCTTATGCAGCCCACTTTCCCCCATGGGCCCCACTCTGAAGAGAAGTAAAAGCTCCATGCTACAGAAATTCAGACCCCAGTCCTAGACAACACACCTGAAGTTGTTCTGCATTTTACAACGTTTGGAGGCACCATTCTAGCATCCTGTCCTAAGGTAAATTGGGATTTATTGTTTTAAAAGCACTCGTCAAGTCCAACCATGTCGCTGACTCCTGACGAAGGAGGAGGCTCCCATCCCCAGAAGGCTTCCTACAGAGCTGGGTCACCTGTCACCAATGCAGCTGTAAGGGTTTGGGAGACTTGGTGAACCCAAACAAATTCCAGATCTTATTATTTTAGACCTGTTCAAAGTAGACAGAGCATTGCCCACTAATGAAATGCTGCATTTCTGAAGTCAGACAGATCTGGGTTTATGACCTAGATTCACCATTCACCATTCACCCAGAGCCATTTGACTCTTGAATGGGTCATTCAAACTCTGTCAGCCTGTTTTCTCATCTGTGCAATAGAGATGACGATAGTACCTATATTTAAGGTGTGGGTCCTGCAACTGATCCAGAAAGCATGCAAGTGCTCCAGCCTTGGACCAGGAACCTTCACTTCCAAGGTCACAGACTCCTCTGAGGATCTAATGAGAGCAATGGATCCTCCATATTCCCCCAACCCGTGTTCATATGATTAAAATGATGTTAAACATAAACAAGTTCATTGGATTTACAAAGCTGCAGTTGCCCATCTGTGGTTCTTCTAGGGAGTTCAAGCCCTGGCTCTAGACTAAACATAACAGCAAGAAGCCCACAAAGAAAAGGCAGTGACTCCTCCTTGTGAAAACTAGAGCAGCTCCAAAGGCAAACATGCACTGTGTCTTTGAGAAGCTCAGTCTATCTTTGATGTCTGGAAGTGTAATCTTCTGAGACTGAGCTGGCTCTACAGAAATTTTCCCATCTTGTGATTTTAAGAAGTATCTTGGGAGAAATAAAATTTAATAAGCAACACATGACCATCTTACCTTTAACACTTTAGTCATCTTCTTATAAGCTAAATAATTTTTTGAGAAGTTCTCCGAGGAAAACTTAATTTTATTCTTTCCAGAATTTCCCCTGGATCTTCACTCTCTGTTCTCCCACGTAGAGATCAGAAGGCACAAATACATTGAGAAGCTGAACCTGGGAGTCAGGTCTGCAAATTTTCGACTTTCTCACTCAAGCCCTGGCCTCAGAATTATCTAGAGGCTTACCAACCTATGAGCATTTATTTGATGGTTTAGGGGTTGGAAACTCTGAGTGACCACTGCATATGGTTTACCTAAATCTATCCTGTCCCAGGAGGGGGCCCGTAGGGTCTCTGCATGGATGAAGAAACATTATAATATCTTCTGAGCATATTATTATTTTTAATAACTTTTCTCGAGAAGTAGCATCTCATGGGTTTGACCAAAGAGCTTTTGTGTCCCTTACATGGTTGAACACATCTCCCCTTGTGCTGTTTTAAGCTAGAGCTTAATTTTTAATAATTCATTAATGAATCTTGTTTAATCTTGCTTAATCTTCTTGCCTAATTCTCCTTTACATTAAGGGATTAAAGACAGAAAAGGCATTGCCAAGGGATGACTCACTCCTCTTTCAGTGCTGATCCCCAAAGGCAGGTAGAATGAGAATATATGTCCCAGGAACGAATGAAACACACAGTCTAAACTGAAGGATTAATCATCTGAGTCTCAGTCTATTTGTCCTAACTTGCCCTTTCTTTCGTGGCACAAAAATTGGTCTTACAAGGTCTGCAAGTGCTGTTCACGCCGTACCTTCCACAGAATGCTCTCAAATGAAGTCGACATCACCAGCACACTATCACAAACTATTGGCTCTGAGCTGCTTCTCTAATGGTGGGGATGGGCCCCCCTGAGTCATCCACACTCTCCCTCAGGCCCCTAGGAGTCCAGGAGATTATTTGCTTGATAATTGGCCAGGATTAGTGGGGTAGGGACTGTGGCTGGGTGGAGGGGGGACAGGTAGGCCCTGGGGCCCAGAGCTGTGCTAGGCTGAGGAGGCTGGAAGGAGAGGCAGAGTCTCAGAGTGGTTGATTGCAGCCTGATGAGGTCAATTTACCCTACAGAACCCAAAAATGGTGTCCTGGTCACATTGCCGGGGCTCCATGTTGGCCTTACCTACTTCCTATTTCTGCCTAAGCCGGTGAATTGTTGTCCTAACGTGGTGGGGCCTCAAAGGGTCCCTGCTGTGAGGCCACCTGTGTTTTGCTCCTTCTGAATTGAACCTGGAAATCTTCCCCCTTCCCACCACATTCTTATAAACATTGGCCTCATGTGTTGGACAGTCAAGTAGGAGCTTTCTACACATCATGATTTAGGGATGCTGAATAAAGCGCTGTTCCCTGAGGAGACCTGCCTCCTGATTTAACATTCCCACAGGACACCCACCTTCGAGATAAGGCATCAAAGGTGGCCACTAAAAAGCAAATGAGGTTTGGGTGGTCTCAAATAAAACTATTCTCTGCCATTAATGCTTTTCAAATTCACTGATTAAGATTTGCCTGCTGAGACATTTGAACTCTGAAAATAGCCCTCCTGACTGGTTACTTTTACTACAGCCAGGAGCCCAAATTTTCAGATTCGGCTTCCCACATATTTTTCTCAGTGATAATTCCAGCCACTGCACTGAGATTTTGTGTAGAAGGTGTGGAATCATGACGCATCAAACATGAAACTGTCCACACTTTATAGCCTGCATTCCTCAGCTGATTCAAAGGCTGCATTCTTCCTATTGAAAGAATGCAAAAACCAGGGCACCTGGGTGGCTGAGAGGGTTAAAGTCTGCCTTCAGCTCAGGCCCTGATCTCAGGGTCCTGAGATCAAGGCCCACGTCGTCGGGCTCTCTGCTCAGCACAGAGCCCGCATCCTCCTCTCTGCCTGCCTCTCTGCCTACTTGTGATCTCTCTCTCTCTCTCTGTCAAATAAATAAATAAAATCTTTTTTTAAAAAAAAAAAAGAAGGCAAAAGCCAAACCCAAATTGGAAGAAAATGTTTATATACTCTGGCCTCCCAATGATCCAAAGTCGGGAAGGAAAGTGAACGAAATTATAAGGAATACAGAACAGCATATTAGCAGTAAAGAAGTTCATGTCTTTATACAGTAGTCCCCGCTTCTCTGTAGGGGAGTCATTCCAAGACCCCCAGCAGATGCCTGAAATTGTGAGTAGTCCTGAACCCTATAGATACTGGATTTCTTCTACACGTACATACCTATGATAAATTTTAATTTATAAATTAGGCATGGTAAGCGATTAACAACAATAATAATTAAATAGGACAATGATAGAAATGATAGTAATAAAAGTTACATGAATGTACTGTACTCACATTTCTTCTTATGATGATGACTTGAGATGATAAAATGTCTATGTATGAGATGAAATGAAGAGTGCCATAAGTACATTAAGTATTGTGATACAGCCTTAAACTACCAAATGTCAGAAGGAGGATGACTTGCTTCCAGACTGCACTTGACCTCTGGTGATAGAAACCACGGGCATTGACACTGTGGATAAGGGGGACTGCTCTATATGCTTCCATGGCGGGCTGGCTTTCTGAGATCACTTTTGCTGGCGGGTGGTTGGCAACCTGGGCCGTGGTGTCCAGGTGTGTTCTGTCTGTCCCCCCAGCTGTGTGATAAGCCAGACAGGATCGCCTCCATCCCAGCAGGGGTGGACGATGCCATTTTTGAGGGTAAATTCAAAACAGGAGAATATATATATATATTGGCTTCGAGTAATAAAATATCCAACTACAGTAGTTGAAACAGTATATTGAAACAACTACAGAAGTTGAAAAGGTGTTTATCTTCTCATATAACAAGAAGTATGAAGACCAGGAAGTGCCAGATTGGTCTGGATGCCATTAAGAACCAGGTTCCCAAAAAACTCCAAAACCAAAAAACAAACAAAAGAACAGGTTCCTTTTGTCCTGACACTGGGGAAAGAAGTCTTCATTTACTTTAAATCTTCACCATTGTGGATTTAATAAGAAGGCTTCATTCTTATTATATTCATCATTTCTTCTTTTTTTTTAAAAGATTTTATTTATTTACTTGACAGAGAGAAACACAGCCAGAGAGGGAACACAAGCAGTGGGAGTGAGAGAGGGAGAAGCAGGCCTCCCACTGAGCAGGGAGCCCTATGCTGGGCTCGATCCTGGAACTCCGGGATCATGACCTGAGTCGAAGGCAGTCGCTCAACCAACTGAGCCACCCAGGTGCCCCATATTCATCATTTCTGATCCAACAGTTCTGGATTTCTCCAGGGACTAAAATATATTCTGTGATTTGTTATTATTTTATTTATTATTTTATTATTATTACTTTATTATATTTTATTATTTTAATAATACACTTGGGCCAAATATGTTTCTTTTTCTTATGCTACACACATGAAGAAACTTTCAGTTTTGCAGTGGTGACTGAGTGCCCCGTTTGCCTCCAGTATTGATGAGTGCACCTTGTAACTGTCATTTTGGAGTACCAGGATAATTTATTTCCCGCTGTGGTAAAAATGCCAAACTAGGTCTACATCAGTTGTCTTTTAAACATTTCAGGGAGAAAAAGCAAGGTTGCAATTTATTAAAACTGCATTTGTTTGTTTGATTACACAAGAGTAATATGCATACATGTTAGAAGCTGTAGGGAAGAAAGGAGGTTGTATAAGCCGGAGATATGAAGACGGACAAATGGGGTCCCCTGGAGTTGTGCAGTACACATCTTATGAGACTGTATATGGCAACTTATTTCTGAATATATAAAACAAAAGTGAAACACTTCCCATGATTCTACCTTCCAGCAACAATTTTAATATTTTTCTATTTCCTTCCAGTCTTTCTTCTAGGTATATCGTGTTTTTAAATGATATTACAATGTACATCTGCTTTATAACCTTCTTCAGTTAACAATTAGTTATGAACTTTTCCGTATTTAAATATTCTTAAAAACATCGTTCTCAGTTGAGCCGTATTTTATTTCATTTAACAAACACAGAGTTGACCCTTGAACAACATGGTGGTTAGGGGCACCAACTCCCCATGCAGTTGAAAATCCACATATAACTTGTGACTCCCTAAAAACTTGACTACTAGTCGCCTGCTGTTGACAGGAAGCCTTACTGATAGCACAAACAACACATATTTTGTATTTTGTATATTATATGTATTCTTACAATAAAGTAAGCTAGAGAAAAGAAAATGTTATTAAGAAACTCATACAGGGCGCCTGGGTGGTTCAGTGGGTTAAAGCCTCTGCCTTCAGCTCAGGTCATGATCTCAGGGTCCTGGGATCAAGGCCCACATTGGGCTCTGTGCTCGGCAGGGAGCCTGCTTCCTCCTCTCTCTCTGCCTGCCTCTCTGCCTAGCTGTGATCTCTCTGTGTGTGTGTCAAATAAATAAATAAAATCTTAAAAATAAAAAACAAAAACCTCTCCTTTAAAAAAAAAAAAAGAAACTCATACAGTGGGGGGCCTGGGTGGCTCAGTTGTTAAGTGTCTGCCTTGGGCTCAGTTCATGATACTGGAGACCCAGGATCCAGCCCTGCATCAGGCTCCCTGCTCAGTGGGAGGCCTGCTTCTCCCTCTCTCACTCCCCCTGCTTGTGTTTCCTCTCTCACTGTGTTTCTCTCTGTCAAATAAATAAATAAAATCTTAAGGAAAAAAAGAAACTCATACAGAAGAGAAAACATATTTACAGTAAGGTATTTATCAAAACAAAATATCTGTGTATAAATGGACTCGTGCAGTTCAACCCCATGTTGTTCAAGAGTTAATTGTGCAACATTTCTTTTTTTTTAAGATTTTATTTATTTATTTGACAGACAGAGAGAGCACAAGCAGGGGGAGCAGCAGGCAGAGGGAGAGGGAGAAACGGGCTCCCCGCTGAGCAGAAAACCAGAGGTGAGCCTCAGTCCCAAGATCATGGCCTGAACCAAAGGCAGCTGCTGAGCCACCTGAGCTACCCAGGTGCCCCCATAGTCTATTTTCTACATGCCAGTCACTATCCTAAACTCAATAAAAACATTAACTCAAAAAAAGCAAAACCAAAAACATTAACTCAAATAATCCTGCACGGATACCTTTGTTTGCCTCTTCAGACACCTCTCCCTTCTTCACCCTGCTTTGTGTCCCAGAAGGCCAACCTGCATGGATCAACAAGCTTCTGTACCCTCTGACTTCCACTGGGTTTGGCCAGTGACGAGTTGTGGTAGATTGGATTGTCATTCCCAACTCTCCTCCCTCCCTCTCTTCCTGTGTCAGAATTTGCCATGTGAATGTGTCTTCTAGTAGAATACATGGAACAGAAAGATTTCTACTCCGCTGGTCTTGGGCTCCGTCAGGTGCCATGCTTTGGCCAATGGAATGGTTGTAGACTGGGGTACTCAAGGGCCTGAAATGGACTTGTTTGTGTGCTTTTGCCTCTGACTGCTGGCCCCCAAATAAAAGGCCTTCCAAGCTGACCAGAGCCCAGCCAATCCAAAGCCTGAAGCAGGGCCGCCCGTCAGCCTGGGAGTGAGAAAAACAAATGTTTGCAGTTGGGAGCTGCTGAAATTTGGAGCTGTTTGTATCTAGCGCTAGGGCAGCAATCAATGGTGGACCCTAGAGAGTGAGGGCGAGGTACTGAGGAAGGCTCAGTGGGCTTTCGTCAAAAACACAGCTCCTCCTAGACTGACCTCTTTCTCCCTCTCCCTCTCTCTCCCTGTCTTTTTCTGTCCTTCCAGGTTCCAATCACTGTCCAACTTTTTCCTATGCCTTCCTACGTCACCAGCCCAGAGTACCGCACTGTCCTTGCTGCCCCCACCTCTGTGAGGAGTCCCTTTGTTAAATTCTCCTCAAATTACCCAGTTTCAGTGTGTCGTCGGTTTCCCCTGTGGACTCTAACGGAGAAACATCCTCATAACTTCCTATGAGGCAGGTACTGTTGCTCTGCCCACTTAAGTAATAACACTGAAACTCACACCTTGTACAAGGTCACACAGCAAGTAAGTGGAGCAGGTCTGAATCCAGCTGACTCCACCCAGTGACTGGAGGTCCACGTAATGGGCCCATCACAGTTTATTGTTCTAGGTCCCTATTGTCAGATTTATTTTTTTTTTTTAAGATTTTATTTATTTATTTGACAGAGAGAAACACAGCCAGAGAGGGAACACAAGCAGAGGGACTGAGCGAGGGAGAAGCAGGCTTCCTGCCGAGCAGGAAGCCCGATGTGGGGCTCGATCCCGGGTCTCCAGGATCATGACCTGAACCGAAAGCAGTCGCTTAACCAACTGAGCCACCCAGGCGCCCCCCTATTGTCAGATTTAGATGGTGTTTATTGTTTGCTGTCAGGTTGGTTTTGGTTTTTGGTTTCCTGTTGTACATACTGCTGTTGTGAGCAATCTCTGCATAAATATTTGCTCATTTTCAGGGTTAAGAGCATTTCTCTTTTAAGATTTATGTATGTATGTATGTCTTTATTTATTTGAGGGAGACAGTGTGCATGAACTGGCAGGAGGGCCAGGAAGGGGGAGAGGGATTCTTCTTCTTCTTCTTCTTTTTTTTTTTTTTAAAGATTTATTTATTTATTTATTTATTTATTTGACACAGAGAGAGATTACAAGTAGGCAGAGAGGCAGGCAGAGAGAGAGGAGGAAGCAGGCTCCCTGCTGAGCAAAGAGCCTGATGCGGCCTCAATCCCAGGACCCTGAGATCATGACCTGAGCGAAGGCAGAGGCTTTAACCCACTGAGCCACCCAGGCACCACCAGGGAGAAAGGATTCTTAGGCAGAGTCTGAGCTGAGTGCAGAGCAGGACCAGGGCTGGATCTCACCATCCTGAGACCACGGCCTGGGCCAAAAAATGAGAGTCAGATGCTTAACTGACTGCCCAACCCAAGTGCCCAGGGTTAAGAACATTTTTTAAAGTGAAATTATTGAATTAAAGAACATGAACTTCTCTGTTCTCTAACCCTTCCTTTGTTTTTCAAATTGTTTCTGTTTTACTATAACAATGACCCAATGACCAGATATGAAAAGTACAATTCAAGCATTATAGAAGTACGTCTCGTAGGACATGAACAACCCTATAATTCCATGCCCCCAGAAAACCATTGGTCCAGGATTCGTTAGGTTCTCTTTAATAACAATTAATAGTAATTACCACTTTTTCTTACGGGAAAACCAACAAATATGTTCTGTGGAAATGCAAAAAAGGAAAGGGAAAAAAATTGTAATTCATGCTGTGTGTGCAAACAAACATAGAACCATATTGTGAGTACAACATGCATTTTTCACTTTGCAATATGCATTGTCATGAATATTTATCATGTCATTGAATATTCTTCTACAATATCAGTTGTGTAATATCTTCTATAACTCCTTGTATTCTACTGAATAATGTAATGCATTGACATTTGTGCAACCAATTCCCTAGAAATAGACATTTAAGTTGTTTCTCCCTTTTAAGTACAGTAAATACAATTCCTATGGACGTAATTATAAAGAGATATTTGCACATACTTCTGATTATTCCTTTAGAAATGTTTCTAGATAAGCAATTGCTGGATCAAAATGAATGCACATTGATAGGCTCTTGATTTATTAATACGACTGGCCCTACAGAAAGTCTGCCAATTTAGTCTCCCATCAACAAAAGTTATTATTGTTTAAAATTTTTTGCCAGTATGATTAAGTTAAAAAAAATGGGGGGGGAGATCTTCTGGGTCGTTACTTACTCTCCTGTGCTAACTAAGAGGATAGAACTTTTCCTAATTTTGTTGTCATTTTTACTTCTGTGGCAAATTATGTACTTTCCCATTTTTCTATTAGCATGTTAATTCTTTTCTTAATGATTTGTAAGAATTCTCTTAAATTGTCATATATGCCACAAAGGTTTTTTCCACATTGTCATTTCTACTCTAGTTTTTTAAAACAGATTTTTCATGCAGTCAGATTTAATCTGTTTTCACATTTATAGTGTCTGCCTTTTGTGTTATATTTAGAAAGATTTTCTTTACCCAAAAATTGCATAATCATTGATCCTTCTTCTAATTCTTCCGTAGCTTTATTTATTTATTTATTTATTTTACATGAAAAGTTGTAAGTCAGGGATGTCTGGGTGGCTCAGTTGGTTAAGCGACTGCCTTCGGCTCAGGTCATGATTCTGGAGTCCCAGTATCGAGCCCCACATCGGGCTCCCTGCTCGGTGGGAAGCCTACTTCTCCCTCTCTCACTCCCCCTGCTTGTGTTCCCTCTCTTGCTGTGTTTCTCTCTTGCTGTGTTTCTCTCTGTCAAATAAGTAAAATATTTAAAAAATAATAATAATTACCCAGTAAAGTGCCCAACTATTTTGCCAAAACTAAGTCATTTTTTTTCTAGACGAGTTACCTTCAGTGTTAAAACCAGGAAAAGTCCCAGCAGACCAGAATGCATTGGTCGTCCTAGCTGGCAGGGATCCCCGTCGAACTCTAAGAGGCTGTAATTCTGGAGGCAGAAGAGGCCCATGCTCACAAAGTGTTTCCGATCTAGTAGCAGTGGAGATGTAGCGTCTGCCGATGACGTGGTGAGTGAATGTGGACTCACTAAGTTGTTCTGTGAGGACTGGTTGAGCAATAGGGCTCTTAAGGGGGATGACTGCTTTGGATTGGCGACTCGACGGGAGGTACCCAAACGAGACCTAAGAACCAGAGCATATGTGTGGGATGGGATTCCAGATGAGGAGGGAACAGAGGTAAGAATCAGAGTGCTATGGCATGGAAGATATGATGGAGCACTCCGCCCCCCGGGCTGACACAAGGAGAGTACTCAACCAACACGAGTTCAGTCACATTTGATGAACCCGGCGACACAAACTGGAATACCCATGCAACACCCTTTTAGGGCTGCACACCCTGCAGTTCGCAACATGAACAACTAGAAGTGCAGAGCACCGTCCAAGAGGCTCTCTTATAAGATGTTAAGTGAAATAATGGGAAATTCATACAACCAGTACGTTTCTCTTTTTCCTTTGGCATGCAGAGTTTTAATGCTAAATTTAGTGGCCAGGACAACTTCAAGAACTAGTTCCCATTTACTCCCTCCACTTCCTTCAATCAGGCATTGTTCTTTCATATCCTGAAATATCACAGTTTGCATTGCTTTAAAAAAAATTTCTACCTTGTGGTGGGGGGGCATCCGCCAGGCTCAGTCGATGGAGTACATGACTCTTGCTCTCATGAAAAACACATTATGAAAAAAATTAGAAAATAAAGAAAAGGGTGAAGTTGAAAGTCAAAATTTCTGATATTCCCTTTAAGTACAGCCATTGTTAATGTTTTAGTGTTCCCTCCCTCCCCCTATACCCCCACCAACTTATTCTTCTGGATATTGAACTGGGTATGTTTTCTTTTTATTATTATTATTTTAAAGATTTTATTTATTTATTTGAGAGAGAGTGAGAGCATGGGCAGGGGGAAGGGGCAGTGGGAGAAGGAGAAACAGACTCCCTGCTGAGCAGGGATCCCAACATGTGTCTGCATCCCAGGACCCTGAGATCATGACCTGAGCCGAAGGCAGCCACTTAACTGACTGAACCACACAGGTCCCTGGAATAGATTTCTAACTTGCTTTTTTAACTTTAAAACTTCATGAAGAGGGGCACCTGGGTGGCTGAGTTGTTGAGCGTCCACCTTTGGCTCAGGTCATGAGCACAGAGTCTTGGGATCGAGCCCCACATTGGGCTCCCTGCTTGGCAGGAAGCCTACTTCTCCTTCTTTCACTCCCCCTGCTTGTGTTCCCTCTCTAGCTGTGTTTCCCTCTGTCAAATCAATAAATAAAATCTTTTTAAAAAAAGATTTTATTTATTGATTTGACAGAGAGAGAGATCACAAGTAGGCAGAGAGGCAGGCAGAGCGAGAGGAGGAAGCAGGCTCCCTGCTGAGCTGAGAGCCGGACGTGAGCCTCGATCCCAGAACCCTGAGATCATGACCTGAGCCGAAGGCAGAGGCTTTAACTCACTGAGCCACCCAGGCGCCATCTTGTGACAGTTTAAATCTTCTATTTTCTGGCTCTGTGGCCATGAATCTCTTCTCTAATTGTTCCAATCCCTGTTTTTCAGTTGAAATTAAGATCACAATTGTATCCACTGCATGGGGCTGTTGTGAGGATTTAAATGAGATGATACACTTAGCACAGCGTCTGACCAGAGTGAGCACTAAATATGTTCTATCATTATTTTGCTAAAGTGATCTCCAGATAGATAACAAAGGTCAATGGCCTTTGAGGAGCCTATAGGATTTAACCCAAATTAAAGTTAAAAAGTAGCAATATATGCTGGTCCTTTGCCCACCAGGATGACACTGAGCACTGTCCCTGAGAATGTCAGCCTATCCTTCCCAGAGAGTTTTAATCCAGTCCCCCTAGTGGCCATGGGGCTGAATTTTCAACATAATTAAACTAACCCTGTTCTTCCAAGGTTAATTCACAAAACGGAAATAAAACAAACTCGATTTTTAAAAAAGATTTTATTTATTTATTTGAGAGAGAGAGCACGAATTCAAGCAGGGGAAGCAGCACAGGGAGAGGCAGAGGCAGACTTCCCGCCGAGCAGGGAGCCAGCTGCATGGCTGCATTTCAGGAGGCGGGGCTCCCTCCCAGGACCCTGGGAGGATGACCTGAACTAAAGGCAGGTGTTTGACTGAGCCACCCAGGTGCCTCGATTTTTTTTTTTAATAGAAAATCTGTAATGGCCCAAGTAACATCCCTGAAGATCATCTCGGGTCTCTGCCTTCTGAAAGTTGCTAGCCTACTTTCCCAGACAGCTGTACTTTGTCCCTGGTGAAGAAAAATAAATCTGGCTAAAGCAGGGGTTCTCAATCTTGGCTGAACCTCAGTATCCTGAAAAATAGAGATTCACCAGAGATTCTGATTTAATCAGACAGTGGTGTGGCTGAGTGTCAGAATTTTAAAATGCCCTCCCGGAAATCCTAATGTTCAGCTGAGGCTAAAGACATTTGGCAAAAATGCCCTCAAATTCATCGAAACCTCCATCCATTCTTCAACTGGACAGGGTTTGAAGGATTTGTTTCCTTTCTCACCAATTCCTCTTCTCTTAGGAGGATTCCAAAGAGAATAAACAACAGTCATGAATAATCCCCCTGGGTCTAACTTCTCATTGCCTCTACCTAGCTAGAAATAAAGTGTGAACCACATAAGTAATTTAAAATTTTTCTTGCTAGCCACATTTATCCAGGGAAAAAGAAATTGGTGAAATAATTTCAATAATATGTTTTATTTAACCTAAACATATGTAAACCAGTATTATTTCAATGTACAAATAATATGTAACATTATTAATATGAGCTATTTTACTTTTTTTCATACTAGGTTTTTGAAATCTTGTGATAGTTTATACTCAAAGTACTTATCAACGGGGCGCCTGGGTGGCTCAGTTGGTTAAGCAACTGCCTTCGGCTCAGGTCATGATCCCGGGATCAAGCCCCACATCGGGCTCCCTGCTCGGTGGGAAGCCTGCTTCTCCCTCTTTACTCCCCCTGCTTGTGTTCCCTCTCTAGCTGTGTTTCTCTCTGTCAAATAAATAAATAAAATCTTTAAAAAATTTTTTAAAAAGTACATATCAATTTACACTGGCCATCTGAAGTGTTCAAGAGCCGTATGTGACTGATGGCTGCCATATTGGAGAGCACAGGGCTAGCCCGTGGTTTCTTTTGTGATTATTATTTATCTCAAGATACAATTTAAAAAATTCAGTATCATGACTAAAAATGAAAGAAATAGCACAAAGACTGCTTTATCATCATTCTCCCTCTTCCAGACCTGGAAGCATGTGCCTTCCCTTTCCTTTCTATTGTGCATCCTGCTCTAAACCATCTTACTCATTTCTAGGTTGCTGTCTAAACTTCAGATGAGCCTTACATTCATGTAAGGTTTTTTTGTTTAAAATAACTCCTTTATCATTACAAAAATAACATGTCCCTAAACAAAAATGAGAAAATACAGAAAAGCAGAAAGCACACTATTGGAACCACCAGATCTGCATCATCCATGGGAAACTTACAGTAACACCTGTGGGAGATCCTCGGAGCAGGTGTTTCCAATCCTGGCTGTTCATCAGGATCGGCTGGGCATTCTAAGCTATATGATGCCTAACACCAACTCCCAGAGACTGTGATTTAATTGGACTGGATGCCATCTGGGCACCAGGAATTTTTTTTTAATGGACCTGGCCGGCTAGTTGGTGGAGAACGCAACGCTTGATCTTGGGAATGTAAGTCCGAGTCCCACGTTGGGCATAGAGATTAGTTAAAAATAAAATGTTTAAAAAATAAAAAATACCAAAATACTCCCCAGGTGAGTTCTAATGAGCACCCAAGGTAAGAACCAGTGTTCAAGAGCAGCAAGTCTGGAACTTTAATGTCCACACCAATCATGGTGACCTCGTCAAAATGCAGATTCTGATTGAATAGGTCTGGAGTTGAGCCCCAGGTTTGTTTTTTTAAAGATTTTATTTATTGATTTGAGAGAGTGCGTGAGAGAGAGAGCACAAGAAGGGGCAGAAGCAGAGGGAGAGGGAGAAGTAGACTCCCCTGCTGAGCAGGGAGCCAGACACTGGGCTCAATCCTGGGACCCTGGGATCATGAACTGAGCAGAAAATAGATGCTTAACCAACTGAGCGACCCAGGCGTCCCTCCACAGACAACTCTTGTACACTCTCCCTCTCTCTTCTTCCCAGACCTTGAGATCCACTGATTAAACAATTTCCTATTTTTTTAAAAGATTTTATTTATTTGACAGAGAGAAACACAGCCAGAGAGGGAACACAAGCAGGGGGAGTGAGAGAGGGAGAAGCAGGCTTCCCGCTGAGCAGGGAGCCCGATGTGGGGCTCGATCCTGGGTCTCCAGGATCATGACCTGAACCAAAGGCAGTCGCTTAACCAACTGAGCCACCCAGGCGCCCCAACAATTTCCTATTTTAGGGGCACCAAATTTCCAATGGCTTTTTAGGCAAACATAGCAAAAAAATATAAATAAATAAAAATAATAAAAATAAAAAGGTAGATCACATAATCTCATGAAGTGTTATTATTGTCTCTATTTTACAAATAAGTAAAATTTTCACGTGTAAAAATTTGCCCATGAAATTCTGCTATTCACTTGGTTTGAGAATCATCAAGATTCTAATTTAACCCTTTTGTACTTGTTGGAAAGACAACAGTGTTTCCTAGACAAAGCCAAGTTCAGCGTTCTGGGCACACCTGCAGCCCTGCCAGATCCCTGCGCTGAGGAGCAAGACCTGAGACAAAGCCACACATCTCCACAGCCACAGGCCAAAGGACCAGGGAAAGCACAGCAGGCCAAGCCAGTGCCTACAAGGAGCTCTACGCTCAGCAGACAGGAGCCAGTACCATGGAATACAGAAGTTGCAGATGCCCAGAACTCTTGAAAAGTAGAAGCTGAGAGAGAGCAGAAGCCATGAGGCAGAGAAAAGAAGAGTGAGAGGTGGGCCGACAGCAATAGAAGTGTGAGAAGCGGAAACAGAAGACTGTGTCATGCTGAGAAGTGGGCACTCTCTCGCCAAGGTGGGAACAAGTCATCGTCCTTCAGGCTCTGGGTCCTGGACCTCTTCCCTGTCCCTGAGCTGTATCCCAACGAAGCCAGCCGGGAAGCCACTCTAGTTGTTCCCGGGGCCCTGATCCCCACAATTACTATGGGAACTCTTCACAATAATTGTGTAGCCTCTTGCCCAATAAGGGAAGGGAATTATTTAAGGTAAACCAAAAAAGACTTCATTACAAGCAAAAGAGTGCAACACACACTCCTCATAATTTGACTCATTTCTTACATTTTGTGACTAAAAAATGTAAAATCTGATTTTTTTTATTGGGAAGAAGAGTGAAAACAGGGTGACTGAGGTGTAGACTAGGAGATCACTGGGGAAGCAAGAGAAAGGGAAGACATTGTGGAGAGGGTAGAACAGGGGGAGAAGGGAATAGAACTTTCCGTTAGGAGCCAATCTAGACTAGTCCTGGAATGTTCAACTGCCCAGAAAGACGACCCAACCGGAGGCCAGAGTCAGAGGGAAGGGAAGCTGGGCTGCAGTGCTGTCCACAAGGTGCTCAGGTGACCAGAGCAGGCCAGATGGTGCAGGAAGTAGGTGACTCCCCTGAAGGGGCCTTTGTCAGTTGAGGACCAGTCAGAAGTAGCAACCAGATTTGCCTACCTGGAGTCTAGTTGTTCTATCTGAACAAGAATATCCTGGTGCACTTTCCGAGGACAGAATTTAGGCATCCAAAAAGTTCCCACCATTTCCTCTAAGACAAAAGGCTTGCAAGCAAGACCTGGAGAGTCAGGGAGCAGCCTCCTGTGAGCAGTGGGCTGACTGGCTGATACAAGTCTTCAGCTATCATCTAATTCCCGAGAAGCCTCGATTTTACATGTATCTCTCCCAAAGCTCCTATTCAGTGACACAAGAATAATAATAATAGCAATAGTGAATATGTGGTAAGTCCTTAATGTGGGCTAAATGCCATGTCATAAGCCTCAATCCCACTATCTCATTTGATTTTTACATCAGCCTTATGAAGTAGGCACTAAGACTCTCCCCCACTTTACAGATTGCTGATGTTCCACAAGGCTCATTAGTTTGACCAATGTCATATAGCTAATTAGAACAGAGATGGGATTCCCGCTATATCTGTCTGAATCCAGAGTCTGTGCTCTTGGTCACTTGAGCCATACTGACTAATCAATTATGATATTAAAAGGAAGTATAGCGACAATCTAAAGTCAAAGCTCTGTTTAAAATAGGAAAACATGTTCAAAACCTCCCCATTTCATTGAGTTGTGGACTTGGAAAATTACAAGAGTGACCCAGGCACCCCATCTGGCAACCGAGGGTGAAGTCAAGTACCTCGGGGCGGTGGCTTTCACTTACAAACATGGCCAGAAGGTTCTCATTTATAATGCACTGAATCCTTTCCAGAACCTTCCACCTCAGCGTTTCTCCTGGTGGTAGAAAACCCTGAAAAGAAAAAAGAAAAAAAGAAGAAAATCTTGAAAAGCCATTAGGTCTTGAATCAAACAGGCAAATCAAGCTGGTATGGTGAACTAAACACCATCTTTCATCAGAGAAAAGGATCAGCAAGTCCCCACACCGGCACAGGGCTTTACTGTTTATCAGCAAGTGGCAACTCCAGATCTCATTCCAATGGTGCAAAGAGGGCCTCACATATTTCCTCTGGGGAAGTGTCTACAAAGGTGACTGGGGAGACCACAGGATTGTGGGGCCAAGTCCGAGGACTGTGGAGAAAGGACTGGTAGAAATCCTTTTACTTTGTCCTATTTTATCAGGCCTGCTGAAGAGAAACATGGTCTGTTGAACTAAATTCTTATCCAAACAATACAATTAACTTCCTCCTCCTCCTTTTCCTTTTCCTTCTCCTCCTTTTCCGGCTCCCTGAAGCTTCCAGAAAGTAAATTTTACATCTTTCATTCAATATTACTTCTGCGCTGCTGAGACTACAGCTCACAGTGTAGGTCTGCTTAGAGGTAGGGCTCACCCTACCAACTGTGATTTGATTTGAAGGATGGGGAAGGGCCAATCTGTCCAAGTGCTGGACACTATTATTTTTCCAATTTACTCGCCAGATGGTTCCAATGCTATTAGACTATTCAAAAGCATAAGAGAGAAAGCAAGCTTTCACACTCTTTTTCACAAAACTAGTATTATACTGATACCAAAACCTGAAAAATATGACACCCAGAAGAAAACTACAAATTTCACTCCTGAATTGGATTTTAAAAACCTGGAAGATGCAACATTAATTTCTGATAAAATCTCTTAATAAAAAAGAGAGATATCTCCTTAATATAAGAAACATATTCAGTCACATGCTTAATCATGAAATACTAAAAGGACACCCAGTAAACCTAAGAAAAAGACAAAAATGCCCTCATGCCACTAGAGGTATAAGCCTGTGCAATTATAGAAGGGAAAGAAATAGGAAGTATAAAAATTAGTAAGGGAAAGATGATTTTCATTATTTGTAGATGTTATGATGGTACACTTTGAAAACTTAAGATTAAGAAAATGCTATACAGTGTCTAGCTGCAGACTAGATACAACAAAATGGACAGTTCTCCTATCAGTAAATGACTCAGACCTGAGAAGACAGAATCCTAAGGTGGCAGTGGGAAAGATAAGAATCAAACCAATTTGCACTGCACAGTCCCTCACAGGCTCAGGAATTGGTGGGACCGGTTCCCTTCGAAAGTGAAGGAAGAATTAAAGCAAAGAACTAATGGAAATACAGTTTGAGAAACAGCTAGAATCCTAAACACCCTCCAAGCTGCCTGCCTTGCCACAGGAGAAGACTGGAGGTTTATACTCTGGAAAGGGAACACTGGGGAGTTCTCTGGCTTGGAGGACATTAGGCACACTTGAGGGCAGGGGTGCCAGATGGAAAACAGGGCTAGGTGTTAAGTTGCTCCAACTTCTGCCCTCTTCCACCACTTTTAGAAGATAGCAGCCTGATGTTCCTCTTCGAGAAAGAGGTTGGAAAAGACTTACCTGGGAAATCTAACCAACTCACATGGAAAGACATAAAGGTATAGACAAGAGTCCCCCCAATGAAACCACCCTGGCAGATCTTGTTACAAATCCTTCCCTACACCTGCAAAGCTTCCGAACAGCTTAAATAGGAGCAAATGACCAAAGACAGCCAGGTATCTGAGGCAAAATTCTAATATGCAGCATGAACACCAAATGTGGAAAAAGAAAAAGAAAGTCAGGGGAAATGGATGATGCAAGTATGCAAGGAGAAGAACATGAAAACAAAGACAACAAAAACCATTATTAATATCCTTAGAAACACAAGAAGCTATTGTGACATTGCATCCACAAAATAAGAATAGAATGCTCTAAAAAAAAAAAAAGAAAGAAAGAAAGAAAAAAAAAGTGAGAGAGAGCTTTTGGGATTTTTTGAAAAAGATTTTCTTTATTTGAGGAAGAGAGAGAATGCATGTGTGTGTGCACGCATGGGGTGGGGAGTGGTAGCACTGTGAGGGCAGAGGGCTAAGCCGACTTCCTGCTCAGTGGGGAGCTGGGATCCCAGAGATCATGACCTGAGCTGAAGGCAGATGTTTAACCAACTGAAGCAACCCGGCACTCCATAGCTTTTGGAATTTAAAGACATACTATCAGAAATTTGATTTTAACCTACAGAAACTTTGGAAGTTGGTGTGGAGAAAATCTCCTAGGCTATAAAGTCCAAAGACAGGAAGAGGGTCCTAGGATAGAGCCCCATAGGAAGATCTGCTTCCCCTTCTTCCTCTGCTCCTCCCTCTTCCTC
>PITA01011162.1:0-67528 GCA_004023965.1 Spilogale gracilis | reverse complement strand
AAAAGTCTATGAACTGAGGAGTGGATAGTTAAAATTTGGTAAGCTCTATAATAGACTATTATATGACAATTAAAATGAATGAAACATTAATACATTCTATATGATGGATGAACCTTGAAATCATTACGTTAAGTGAAAGAAGCCAGTCACAAAAGGCCCTTTGAGGTGTGATTCCATTTATATGAAACATCCGGAATAGGTAAATTGATAAAGACAGAAAGTAGATTAGCAGTTGCACAGGGCTGGGGGATTGGGGAAAATGGAAAGTGACTGCTGCTGAATATGGAATTTCTTGTTGTTGTGATAAAGACGTTCTAAAATTGGTTGTGATGATAGTTGCACAATTCTTTGACTATACTAAGTGAGTGAATTGTATGACATGCAAATTATTTCTCAATAAAGCTGTTTAAAAATCAGATCAAATGTGTTGGAGAAGGAATGTATATGAGGAATAAGTTTAGGCTGCCTCCATTTCTGGCTTAGATGACTAGAGACCTAACACCAAAAACCACCAAGGTAGGAGAAAAGTCATTGAGATAAATGTTTTCACCAAAGACAACAGAAAGTAGAATTCTATGGGAAAAGAAGTCAAGAGTACAAAATAATACAAATGTCAAGTAACATAAGAATAGGAATATGTCCTTATATTTGGTAATCATAAGACAATGGTGACCACGAAGAAACTGGTTTCTGAGGAATGGTAGGGCTAAAATCAAATCGCAATAGTCAAGTATTAAACAAGGATTTGACCAGTCATTTTGCTACCTCTCCTAGACTGAGAGAACACATAGGCCAAAGGTCTAGATGATACTTAATCTTCTTTCCTTCTCACCCAAACTTAATATCTTTGTTCCTCTTCCTCTGCCACATTGCACCCAGAAATCAAGAATTTAGAGGCCTTTATTTCTATACTCTTTCTATACCCTATTCACAATCTTCAACTTAGAACTTGCTTGTAAATCCTGGCTCCAAGAATTCTAGGGTGCATGCCACCCACCTCTGGCTTTGGGGATGGGTCGAAGCCCTGAGCAGAGAGGACTGTGGCATAAGATGAACAAAATATTGAAGCTTCATTTCAATTCAAGACATGGGGAAGATGAGATGTTAGAGGGAGAGGGGTAGGAGAATGCAGAGATTATGAGTTTACTACATGACAAAATAGGCCTCAAAATATCTCAATATGCTTGGAAAATAGTTAGACCTTACAAAAACAAAAGAAAACAGAATAGTTAAGAGTTAAATATACAGTTTTGGTCTTGGATATAATAAAGTCTAACTTTAACTTTAGGATGAGGTGGACTGGTTTTAATAAAATCATATCTGAACAAGAAAAATGCATCTGCCTGCTTAGAATAAATCTTCAAACTAAAACATTATAGTGATCATTCTCTTTGGCTCTCTATATATCACTTTGGTATTAATGCAAAACAAATTTAATTTAGCTAATGAAGTAAAAAACTTCCAAGGGAATGTTTCAGATGAAATGACAAATAGAGAAACACCCTAAGAATTGCAATTTGTACATACAAGTATGTTTTTATTGTTTTTAATCAGAGGTATAGCAAGACACAAGAAGATACTGAGTTTGGCTAAAAATTTACCTAAATTTGGGCTAAGGAGAAGGAATGTCACTTATTTGGGTGTTCAGCTGCCACAAACATATACCCTATAAGACACAATCTTTCATACAACAATTTCCAAGGAATGTAATTTTAGTGGCTTTTAGATGTCACTACAAGACACGCTGTCTTTGCTTCACCATCCTCTTCCTAGATTGACCAACAGGAGAAAACTCTATAAGGGATACTTGCTGTACTTGCCACTGCACATACCACCTCAACTTTTTATGCTTGCACCCCAATTTTTCTTTAGAGATCTTTCCCATCCAAATTTTTGACAGATTTTGTCAGGATCCTGTATTCTTCTGGACACTAAGTCTGGTTCAAGATTGGACATCAATCTCAATCAGAGCCTATGGATTGAAATATCAAAATTTTGGAACTGTTTGAAGAGAGGGACATTTCCTTTCTAACTGGACTAGAGTTGTGAGGATGTAAACCGGGAGCTCCTGGAAGCCACCTTGGCATAGAAGAGACTATAATCTATGAATAAAGCCAATAGTGGAGAAAGAAAAGGAGAGAGCTGGAATAGAGATTGGGTCCAGGCAATTTCATTTGATCCCCCGGGTACAGGCTTGCCTCAAGTCATAGCACCTTCTGGACTTTCCAATTCTCTGAGCCATAAAGTCTTTTTGCTCAAGCCAATTATGAGTATTCTATCACTTGAAGCCAAATAATTTTGACTGATTTTTACATCATCGCTTCTAAAATGCCTGCCTCTTGGCAGGCAAAAGAAAACTGTACAGTCTTTTTTATAGCCAGCTAAGGACCCTAAGTAAAAATAAATTGTAAATTAAGTCTGGCTTACCAAACATCTTTTCTTTCCAAATGATATTGATTATGAATATGATTGACTTAACTTTGTGTAAAACACATAAATGGAATAATCCAACAGTAAAGAAACCTTTTTATTTGCAAGTGCTCTGGGAAAACATTATCAGATATGTGATAGCTCTCAGAAAGCAGATTCAGTTCTAGCACTTGAAATTCGTGTACTCAATTAAAGATTTGGTTTATTAAATGGCAATATCATTTTATTTGCTTTTACCATGCACTGCGCTTTGCATTTGCTAATACTTAGAACACACCCTGTGAATTAAGCTTTAAGGAAAATGTCCTCTATGCTTCCTTCAATCATCCTCCATATTCAAAATGGAATGAGGACTGTCCAATAGACAGAATGTGTTACCTAAATGCAATGCTTTCAACTTGTGAAAGAGACATGCCAGACACCCTTGCTGTGTCACCTCATTTATTTCCCCCAAGCTTATGACTTATAAAATGAAGTCTCTCAATGCTTTCTTTACTAGCAGCTAGCTTGCTGTTGTGTGGGAACACACAGATTGCAGGACTCAGGTTTCTAGAAGTTATTTAATATTTCTCACCAGTTAAAGTTGTGTGTGTATGTTTGTGTGTGTATAATTGGAGTTTGTCTACAACTTGAATCATTAGTCTTTCTCCATGTCACCAACTCGTCATAATCAGAATCGACATTTTTTTCTGGCAGATCTTTTCTGTCTAGCTTATTAGGGGTGGTCAAGAACTTAATTGATTTAACTGACTGTGTTCTTTTAGTTCTGTCAAACTCTGGGGTATGGAGGTGGGACTTTTGGAGATGAGAACTCTGGTTTACGAATATGGCTATCTTTTGTTGGTGAGTTTGTCTTCTTTCTGTTTAATACTCTACCACTAATTTACTAAAAACTGTCAAGTAGTTTAAGAAGTAAAATATACTTTCTTAATCTTTATTTGTTCTTAAAGTATTTCTAGAAGTTCAGGAGTTATAGGACATATATCTAATTAATGAAGAAAAATTGCTCATGCTCTTCCATCTTTGAAAAAATGAACTGTATTATTGGCAGTTATCCTTTATGTCATGCTGTTTGCCAGTTATGATAAAAACAATGCTAGGACAATCAATTTACAAGAACACTCTGCAAACAGAGGAACACAACAAGGACAGAATTATTTGGGTGCCTAATCAATTTTTCTGGTGAAAAGTTTGGTGGATTATGAGGCTATTGGGAAATAAGTTAAATGCTGAGGCTTTATACAGATGCAACAGCTCACTACAAAGGATTTGGAGATGAAATGCATGTGGATTCAACAGAGCAAGTGAATCAAAATTTTTAGATTTTTTTAAACAAAAATTATTGCATATGTCCAAGATATGTACAGTGAACAGAGGAAGAAACGTTCCCACTGTATATCTTTTTTTAAAAAACATTGAAGATGGGGCACCTGGGGAGCTCAGTCAGCTAAGCATCTGCCTTCAGCTCAGGTCATATCTCAGGGTCTTGAGACGCAGCCTTACACATTAGGTTCCCTGCTCAGTGAGGAGTCTGCTTCTACCTCTCCCTCTGCTATTCCCTCTGCTTGTGTTCTCTTGTTTGCACGTTGTATCTCAAAATAAATAAATAAAATATTTTTTAAAATTGAAGATAAAAATGCAATTGTCTTTGATATCATACATTGTGAACCCTGGCTGTTCAAAGTATTTTTGGCTAAGAGTATTCTGTAAAAATATTGATGGTCTAGTATTTACAGTGTCACTTTGTATATAAACATACTTATTCCTAAAACTCCTGAATAGAAGTCGTTGCATATAATTTGTTCAGGCCTTTTAAGAAGTCGTTGCATATAATTTGTTCAGGCCTTTTAGTTGCCACCCAGCTACCAACAGAATGTTTATCTTATTTCGAAGGCTTCTGAACAACGGGATAAGTATGACTAACTTTTGGGTAATTAACAAATAAGCAATAAAAGGACATTGGAAGAGACTAGAGGAATCTAGAGGAGTATGAAAAATCCAAACATTAGTTTTCTTGTTGGTATAGGAGGCTGAATTATCACAATAGATGTTGATTTTTCTAATGTTTTCTATGCATATATAAAAGGAAGAAATAATGCAGTGGAAAGAAATCTTTACATCAACTTGAGTAAAAACATGTTTGAAAAATGAAGTTTGTGAAGAAATATAGTAGATGACAGTTTAAGAACAATTTTGTCCTTCTATTTATTTTGTCAATAATCCTGTGAAAGAGGTAAAACCAGAAAAATTGTTACACTTACAGATGATCTAAGGGCTGATCCTGAGATTTTCGCTAGTGCTCCTGGTAATTCAATCTCAGTATTCATGAATCTGGTTGCTTATAAGCTGGGACCAGCAGGAGTACACCAGGGGCAGACTGCCTGTCTGAGAACGAAGGCAGCATAGAAGAAACTGAGTCGAAGTTGGAGGGAAAGAGTCTAGATACCATCATTTCAGGACATGGACCTAGATGTGCCCAGAGGATGTCTAACTCCTACAATTTTAAGTTCATGATCTTGTTATTGCCCCTATTGTCTTGAGTTCTTTTAAATGGAGGTTCTGTCACTTACAATCCACAGTGCTCTAAAATGCACATGGTAGCAACATAGCCACATGATTTCCTTTGATATAACTTTCTAGAAACATCCATTAAAACACTTCACAGAGATCACTCTGTGTAAGGTGATTGACTTCAGGACATTTACACATTTTAAACCGGCTATTCCATTTTTGAAGCCATTCCTATTTAACATAAAAAAAAACAAAGAATGATTTTTCTCTGACAAGTAATGCCAGTCAGATGTCCCCTGGCACCTGTGCATACCTCCATCTATTAACTGCTGTTTTCTCAGGCTCTTACTCATGTTCTACCATCAAGTAGAATGAATGGCATGTCTTAGGCTTTCAATAAATGCTTGTTAAGTAAACTTCAGTATTTTTAAAACATCAAATAATCCCTTTTAATTTTTTTAGGTTATGTTAGCCACCATACAGTACATCATCAATTTTTTGATGTAGTGTTCCATAATTTATTGTTTGCATCTAACACCCAGTGCTCCTTGCAATACGTGTCCTTAACACTCAACATCAGGCTAACCCATCCTCCACACCCCTCCCCTCTAAAACCCTCACTGTGTTTCTGAGTCCATAGTCTCTCATGGTTCATCTTCCCATCTGATTTCTCCCCCTTCATTTTTCCTTTCCTTTTCCTAATGTCCTCCATGCTATTCCTTATGTTCCACAAGTAAGTGAAACCATATGATAATTGTCTTTCTCTGCTTGACTAATTTCACTTAGCATTACCTCCTCCAGTTCCATCCATGTTGATGCAAATGTTGACTGAGTAATATTCCATTGTGTATATATGGACTACATATATTTTTTTAAAGATTTTATTTATTTACTTATTTGACAGAGAGTAACACAGCTAGAGAGGGAACAGAAGCAGCGGGGGAGTGAGAGAGGGAGAAGCAGGCTTCCCGCCTAGCAGGAAGCCTGACGCAGGGCTCGATCCTGGGACTCCAGGATTATGACCTGAGCCAAAGGCAGACGTTTAACACCTGAGCCACCCAGGCGCCCCAAGGACCACATCTTCTTTATCCATTTGTCTGTTGAAGGGCATCTTGGCTCCACAGTTTGGCTATTGTGGCCATTGGTGCTATGAACACTGGGGTGCATGTGGCCCTTCTTTTCACTACGTCTGTATCTTTGGGGTAAATACCCAGTAGTGCAATTGCAGGGTCATGGGGTAGTTCTATTTTTAACTATTTGAGGAAACTCCACACTGTTTTCCAAAGTGGCTATATGAATAATTCCTTAAGCTTTGAAGGTGAGGTTCCTCCTCTCAAGGTACTCTTTAACTAACAGTGATATTACATATTATATTCTTCACACAAAATATGCTGAGCATTTCTCTGATCTATTATAATAACCATATAGCACAGATGAATGACGTGATTCTTATCTTGATGTTTCCATCCCTAAGAGAGAGAGATTATCTGGCTCTACACTATTATTTATGTTTACAAACCTTCCCAGATCAAGTGACCCACAGCCTTGCTTTAACACGTTACTATTTCCTCTGCTGTGTTCTTGAACCTGCACAAACAAATAAATAAATAAATAGGCTAGATGGAGTAAATTAGTAGTATCTACCTGAAGGCTGGGCAACTGACACTCTTAAAGCAGTGAGAATAAATCAACAACTAATATTTATCCAAGTGCTTACAATTGTCCAACCCAGGCAGAGCACCTGCCTTGGTGTTAACTAGCATTTAACTACTGTGTAAGTGGCTGCCAAGCCCTACTTACTGCCAGGAATTATTTTAGAATCTAAAGTCTGTGTTTGCATTATCAGTCCTTCTATTTGGCTCCCTCCTGAGCCTCCCAGAGCCGTGCCCGCCCACCCACTCAGCATGGCTGCCTGGCACAGGAGCAAAGCACTGCGCTAAGTCCATTTATGTCCCGCAGGACAGTCCACCCTCATCCCACCTGCTCTACTTGAGGCTGAACAATTGGGTCCAGCTATGCAGTGACCCATAGCAAGAAGGACCACAGCCAGCACCACCTGTCTTGCTAGTTAACAGAAGGAAAGATTTTTCTAGAAGACTACACATGGCCAATTTGGGTAAAATTAATGTCTCTACCTGGAGGAACACTTTGTAAGGGAAGTAAAGGTACTACTACTTTCCAGATAGAGATCTGAAGAAGAAGAGGAAGAGGAAGAAGAAGAAGAAGAACAAGAGGAAGAAGAAGAACAACAACAACTAGTATTGCTAGAGATAACCTATTTCAAGAAAAATAAGTATTCATTTGTCCTCCAAAAAATGTTAGAAGATACTTAGTGTTAGCTATCAAAAGGATATAAGAATCATTTGGATCTACCCATAAATTGAGTAGATCTATGGTAAATTATAGTTTCTCTCCACAGAACCAAACTTTGTATGCTTAAAGTTACTTCTTTGCCTTTCTGTTCTCCAGGCTTAAACACTATTAATGTAATTAACTTTTCCCTACAAGATTTGTACTCTGTTAACACTTGTGTATGCTACCCTCTTCATATGGGTCAATCTTGAGAATCATTATCCATAAACTCTGTATCCTCCATTTTTTAAATTATCTGTAACCACACTTAGCAATTAAAAATTTCTGATATAAGCACTCCTGCTGTCTATGGTTTATAATTTTACCACTTTTTTCCCCAAGTTCCTTAGGTCCTTAATTAGGTCTCAGATGAAAAATGCTGCAGCATTACAAAATGCATTACCAATTTTGTTGTCAAAGAAGTAATCATTTCTTCAAAGATAACTGATTGTAATTTATTTTATGATTCTGTCCCATTCATTTCCATAATTGTTTAAAACATAAACTGTCATGTACAGAGGACCACATTAGAAAATTTAGAGATTACAAGGATAAGTAAGATATTTATGCTTCCATGAAACTTACAATCTACTAGGCGATTTAGATATTTAACAATTATAATACATGTTTATACATAATAAGTGCAAAAAAAGTTCTTTCAAATCCTTTACTGTTAAGAATTAAAGCTCATGAGCACCTGAGTGACTCAGTTGGTTAAGCATCTGACTCTTGATTCTGCCTGAGGTTATGATGTCAAGATTTTGAGATTGAGCCCTACCTTGGGCTCTGTGCTGGGCATGGAGCTTTCTCAGGATTCTCTTTCTCCGCTTCTGTCCCTCCCTTCCTTGCACTTTCTCATTCTCTCTCTCTCAAAAAAAAAAAAAAAAAAAAGTCTAAGCTGTAACTTTGACATTCTATTCCACATTCACCAGCTGTGTAATCTCGGTCAAGTTACTTGACCTCCTGGAGCCTCAATTTCTACGTCTTTAAAATTTTAATGAAGGCAACACCAGCACTTACCACATAGAGTTCTGAGGATTAAATAAAAATAATACAGGTGAAGCACTTAACACAGTGGCAGTCACTGTGGCCACTAAAAATGAGCAATTTACTATTTATGATCATATATTTTTATACCAAATTATTGAGAGGTTAAAGTTCAGATAGACAAATCAATGAAAACTTAAGAGGCAAACTGATTAAATAGAAGACTAATGGCACTGGGTAAGACCTTGGAGACTTCACTTCTGTGTGATCAGGGAGGGAGACAATAAATCCTAAAAATAACAGTTGGAATTACCTATCACTGCAGTGGATGGGGCACCAAAGTCAAAATAAAATATGTTCATAGAATGTAAGGAAATGTGGTATTTCTTGCATGCCCAGGTAGACATTCAATTGCACTTATTACTTTTGGTCAAGGCCGATGTCATGGAAAGCTACTACCTGCATTTCTGGGTTGCATCATCTAGTCACTCAGCAGCCCCTCAGAAAAGTAGATTCCCCTAACTTGAATATTGCGGTGTTTGTTTCAAGTTCAAAGGAGGGAAACCTGGTCTAGTTAGATATCAAGTAAAAGAAAGGAGAGTTGGAAGGGACTCTGAGAAACCACACAAGGTTTACAGCAAATGCACTCCAAAACTTGTCACAACTATTGAAGCTAGAAAACTAAATAGAAAATATAGGCTACAAAAGCACAGTGTGAAGGAACAAGGAGGAGGCTAGCATTTGAAAGAATAAAGGCAAAAAAAAAAAGTAAGAAAGAATGAAGGCAAATTTAGAGAAGCATTTGAAAATGAGAGGTTTCAACAGAGATCCCTTGAAATGATGTGTAGACTGAGAGCAGTAGATATTTGAGAAATAGGAATTTGGGCCCTCTTCTCTAGTATCAGCCTGAAGAGGGACCAAGACTTTAAAGAGGAATGGCTGACTTTTACATCCAAAAGATGTAACTCAGGTACCTAGATTCCCAGCTTCATAAAATATTTTGACAAAATTTGCCGAAGACATGAGCCATTGCTTAAACGTTATCTTAAACGCTTCTGTATGATCATTCAACTTAAAATTACAAACTCCTACCCCATTGACTATTCTAATCCATTTCACTAGATCTTAATTTTTATTTACTCAATACTAATCATTTCTAACACATCATATAATAAGTTTATTATACTTAACATTTATTGTGTATATCTTCTCTACTCCTAACAACAAGCTTCAGGAAGGCAGGGATCTTTGTTTTTTGTTTTTTGTTTTTCACTGACATGTTCCAAGCACCAAAAGAAGTTCCTAATAAACAAGAGACACTCAATAATATTTAGTAAATAACTGAATTGTTGCAACCTATACAAATATATGATCAAAGATTGAACCTCTCACCTACACCATCAAGCCTCAGTTCCATGCAACTCTGGAACTTTGATATCATGGGTAGAAGTACCCTAGTAATCACTGAAATTGAAATTATAATCAATATTATTTATAGATTAAAATTCATATATACAACATAAACTCTGTAATACTTTTCAAATCAAAATTCTTTTGTCTATTTCCACTTTCATCAGCTTATGCCTACGATTATCTTTCTCAGGTCTCAACAGTAACATTCTGTGTTTCTCTCTGCCTTTCCTCTTGGCCTCTGTCTATTAGATGCAGTGTCTGGCTTCTTTTCTAGATTTTTCTTCATTAGCATCTCCCAATCCCTTCCATCCCCCATCTTCATGCTTTATTAACAACTATTCTTCTTGTCCACGGCACATTGGAAAGTTGCATTAGCCTATGTACCTTTGTAAACATAGAGTAATTTTCTAGAATATGAATTTCAATTATGATTAAATGGATTAAAAAATTTCCTTTGATTTCTTTCCTCCACTAATAAAATGAATATACAAACGGTGAGGGATTTTTCTGGATAAATTCTTCCTTTAAAATTGATAATCTAAATAAAAGGTCTCATAAAGTTTTTATAGGCTTCCATAAAATAAAGTTTTTCAAAGATTTACACTATACTTAGAAGACATATATTGTCTAAGCACCATTTCCTATTTTTAGATTCCTGTCTTATTGAGGTAACATTGAAAAATGTTGAACAGTAAAAGTGTAATGTACGACCAAGTAAATATTTTCAAAAATGAGAGCCTTTCAAATTAAAATTTTAATTCTTCCCATATTGACTTAATCATGTATAGATTTGAACATATTTACTTACATACACCAAATTTTAGAAGATAGAATAAGAGATTATATAAGTGAATTTTCTAAGTGCTTGCTTATAATTAGTACTAGATGCTAAGAGCTCATGGAAAAAACAACACTGCATTTTTCCCTTTAGCTTAGCTGATCTGATAATCTGACAGTGCCACACTAACAAATTTTGTGTAGAAAAAAAAAGTCTGTTGCTTAGTCACAAAGCCTTAGAGTAGAGAGTATGTGTGTCTATGGGTAATTATCCAGTGATCTTTCCTGTGAGAAGCAGAAAAGTCCATCTCCAATACCTGGCCTTATCTGCTTCACATCTGTCTTTTCCTAGTGAAACCCCATGGTAAACAATGGGCATTTGCGAGCATTTAAGAGCACTTAGTCATCTGCATGGATGACTACACTTTCACTTCCAGTAAATTGTACAATATTTGAAAGATAATATTGAAAAGTTATAGTTACGTTGATACTTTTCACTTAAGTATAGGTTACCACAGTTGTTACACTATTAGTGAGGTGGAATAAATTTGTCTCCCTTTTAAAAATAGAGTAAAATCTTATTTTAACGCTGGTATTAGATGACAAGTCTTTCCTCATTACTGAATTTCTGAATGGAAGAGGTAATTAGTACACAAAAGTATGCCTAGTCACACAACACCAGACTACACGTAACAGATATTTGTTGACCACATGTTATGTGCCAGGCACTATATTAATAAAGAAAAGGATACTAAAGGGATAATGATTGCTCTCACGGACCTCATACTCTTGTATAAGAGTGTTGAAGATGACTGGAAAAAGATAAGCCAACATTTGCAATGAAGTATGAAAAATACTACTATACAGTATGGCAAAACATAACCAAATGATAAATGCTACCCATATATTCTGAAGAATGCAGATGAAGATTTGTAAATCATTTATGGATAGAACAGAACAGGATATCAAGTTCGTTATCTTAACTGAGTCTTTCAGAATAAGTAGCAGTTGGCCACATGCCTGAGTGAAATGTGAATGAGAAGGGCAATGACAGAAATTTCAAACCAAGGGAATAGCAACTAAAAAGGCCTAAGGGCCAACACACTTTCTAAAAATTGCAATTACATAGTTGTATAGCAACAACATGGAGGGAAATCTATATTGGAAACCACCTGAAAATGGAATATTTTTTAGTTTTTTACAATATGGGTAAAAACATTTTAATATTACTGAATCAAAGCACACCTTATAGGTAATATTTTGACAGTTACTGTGTCTGAGATATTTGTGTCCTTGATATAAAATCACTTTGTCAACTGAGTAGACTTTAAATTGACAATTACCTTGTTTTTTACTGATTTTTACCTCCATGTAATTTTGCTTTTCTGTACTAATTTCTGCCACCTTAAAAATGTGAAAAGTAGCTATACTTCTCAACTTTTAGAGGTGTTATAAAGTTAAAAAAAAGATGCAATAAATGTAAAAATATTGCATTATCTTTTATCAGAAGAAGACCATTATTCCTTTATATAATTTACAACACCTTATATATGAAACACTGGCAAACATGAGTTAATTTCGGTATTTATCAGCAGAAGATTAAGATTAAGATCTTAAAATGGACTATAGAGGTATAAAGTTACAGAGAACATAATGTGAATTATGTTTACTTAAATCAATAATAATAAAAATAAATGCAAGCATAGTGATAGGTAATTTTTTTTATGAAGGTAACTAAAGATAGAAGCACAAGAAGCTGAATATAAGCATGAACGAGGCCTTCTAGAAGAAGACAGGTTCCAGGATCTCTTCAAACAGCAAAAGGGATCCGTTCTAGACTCAAAGGGAACAACTGGGGGCAAATAAATGTAAATGGCATTAAAGTATATATTTAATGCCTTTTTAATATCCTGAATGCTTTTAAATTACATTAATAATGGACACACATGTAACTGCATAAAGTTCAAACAGAACAGAAATATATACAGAGCAAATCCTGAAATTTCCATACATTTCATCCTTCATTCCCTTCCTCCCATGAGAAATCACAACTGTTAAACCCTTAATGTGCCTTTTAAAAAAATTCAGTATAAGCCACATATAAAACAAATGCCCCAAACACAAATACTGGATTCAGTTAATGATCACAAAGTTCATGCTGTCCTTCAATCTACAGAAGGAAAGCATACAAGCCATAGTGAAGTTAGAATCATAGCAAATTTTATTACCCTTCTGGTCACTTCTCCCTTTTCTTACTTTTCTTACTTCTTACTTTTCAAAAAAAAGAGTAAGGATCTCTTTACTGACCTTTATTTTTCTTTTTGCTACAAGCTATATTGGCACAATAATTATCATTTGTTTTTCTTGTCTTATCTAAACTAGTTATTAAAATGTGGCCTAGATAAGTTCAACATTCAAAACTGAATTAATGCAGGTGCCTGGGTGACACAGTTGGTTAAGGGTCTGACTCTTGGTTTTGGCTCAGCTCATGATTTCAGGGTCGTGAAATTAAGCCCCACATTGAGCTCCATGCTCAGCACATAATCTGCTTGAGATTCTCTCTCCCTCTCCTTTTGCTCTTCCTGCTTATGTGCTCTCTTCCTGCCACCCCAAAATAAATAAATATTTAAAAAAACAAAAACGTATTAATGCAATCCATCACATCAACAGGCAACAAAAAGGAATTAATCATACCATCTGTGTTTGATACATCAGATTTCTTTTGTGGATATCCTTTGTATTTCAGCCTCCACAGAAATTTGATTCTGGGATAGAATGTTACTCCTCACTAGGCAGATTCACAGATGAATTTGAATGTTTTCTGGATATCATGTCTTTGTCTTCATTGGTTTTCTTTTCCTTCCTCTCCCTTTTTTTCGGGTGAGGGGTAGTTAGCTGGAGGAAAGTCAAATGACTTTTCAAAAATGGACATAGAAAAGCTAAAATTTTATTGGTTAGATTATCTGAAATACCTTTATTTGGCTCTCATACAAGATTTGATTTTCTAGCTTGGCTGGGAACAGAACTATAAAACAATGTTCTCTATACCTTTTGGTATCCTTCCTTCCTTGTTTACTATTATCACTGTTTGTTAGTAAGTCTGATGGCAACTGATTCTTTTTCTTATCTTTTTTTTTTTCTTTTTCTTATCTTTTATGTTTTGAAATTTTATAATGCATCTCAAGGTGTGTTCCTTTACATCAAGTGAATCCTCAGTGAGTCTTTTCATTTCTGGAAATTTTTCTTATAATACATTTACTTTTTTTTTTTTTTTACTTTGGGGATTGATGCTCTTTTTTTTCTTATCATATTTTCATATCCTTGTGTTTAGTTCAACTTTCTAAAAGATGTCTTTAATTTTTCCTTTCAGACTTCTTATTTTCCCTCTGCTTTATGTATGGTATATATAATTAATGAACATTCTTTATTATATTTTATTAGTCCCCCAAGGTTTCTCATTCTTGCTTCATAGATGCAATATATTTTTATTTCTCTAGGATATTGATTATAGTATTTATATATTTACCTTGGCTCCATACATTCTCTTGATTCTTCTTATTTTTATACTATTTATAAAAATAAGATATTTTTATATCTTTATATTTATACTATTTTTTTAAAGATTTTATTTATTTATTTATTTGACAGAGAGAAACACAGCCAGACATGGAACACAAGCAGGGAGAGTGAGAAGCAGGCTTTCCACCGAGCAGGAAGCCAGATGTGGGGTTCGATCCTGGGAATCCCGGATCATGACCTGAGCCAAAGTCAATGGCTTAACCAACTGAGCCACCCAGGTGCCCCTACATTTATACTATTTTTGCATTTGGACTAGACTTAGGGAACCACCATTCCAAGTTGTAAGGTAGGAATGGAAATGAATGGGAGATGTCTACAAAAGCTTTAAAGTGAATTCTAAATTAGGTTTGGGCATTGGAATAATAATTGTTACTCACTGGCAGATCTAGTGAAGCAATCAAAAATATTTGCAATGAATATGTAAATCAGAGGAAATTAATACCACCTGCAAATTCTAGTAAATTTGGCATTATTTATATTTTTAATTTATATTGATGCTTATTATAGTTATATAATTCTACTAAATTTGTAATAATTCCATTAAATTTGTATAATTCTATTTGTCATAGAACTGCATTATTTTTCTTTTTTTCCTCAAAATTTCATCCTATGATAATTCCATCTTATTGTCCTTAGAATAGTTTAAAATAGACACACATACATCATATCCATACAAAAATCAGTTTCCCAGGAAACACTATGAGGAAAATCTTTTGAGTATACAGATATGTTCTTTTGAGTATATGCCCCAAATTGGGCATCAGAATGAATACACTTCTAAGTATTATTACTGGTAGAGAAATTAATATGCGTGCTAGGGACTGGCAGAGTTAATGAACATTTAGTAAAGTAGTGGTGAGCAAGGGTATTCTGATTGTAACTAGAGAACAAACATAAAATTTCCTAGAAAATAGAAATATTTCATGACAGAAAGCTTACATAATGAAATAGAAAATGTCAAGAATTTTCATTAAATGTGTAAGAAGCAGTGGTCTAAATTAATAAAAGCTTATTTCCTTTAAGGTTCTCCAGGACTTGGTGCATCTTAGTGTCATACTTGTGGCGAAATGACATATGAAGTACTAGTTAATGTTTTTACCTCCCTCCATATTTCTTTCACCTATAAAATGTGTATAATTCTTCCTATAGGTGACAGTTAAATGAATACACTCAAAGTGCTTAGAAGAGTATCTGACACATAATGCTGAATAAATGTCATTTTTTGTTATCATTGTTATTATTAATAAATTTCTTCACTATTATGTGATGATCTTCCCCCCCTCCACTGCTCCCAAATTCTGCCCAGATACCAAAAGTATTATTTCCTAAGTGAAATTATCATAGGAAACAGATAAAAGAATCATTGGATTCTTGCATTTTAAATTTAAAAGGTTTTGGTCTTAAGTATTCTAAGTTGAATTTTGTCTATCCTCCTCCCCCGCCAAAAAAGTACATTGAAGTCGTAATCCCCAGTGCCTCAGAAAATACCCTTATTTGGAAATAGGGTTTTACAGAGATAATCAAGTTGACATAAAATCATTGGGGGTGGACTCTAATACAAAATGACTGGTGTCCTTATAAAAAGGGGAACTTCAGAAGCAGAGACAGGAATGCACAGAAGAAAGACTATGCCAAGAGATGTAGGGAAAACAGCATGGAAAGATGGAAACAGAGAATGCAGTTTTGCTGCCACAAGCCCAGGAATGTACGGGCTGTGAGAAGCTGCAAGAGATAAGGAAGCAGCCTTCGCCTTCAGGTTTCAGAAGGAGCAGCGCCCTGCTGACACCTTGATTTAAGACTTCTAACCTCCAGAACCGTGAGACAATAAATTTCTGTTGGTGGAAGCCACTCTGTGCGGTATTTTGTTACAGGAGCCCTAGAAAAATCAATCCATTAGGTATAAGACAGAAAGATTTGAGAGGAAAACTTATGGATCCAGTTTACTACTGGCACAGAAGGAAGAGAGATCGAAGCAAAACTTTTGGGGGGCTGAAAAGGAACTTTGGGAAAAACCAAAGGAATCTAACCAAAGAGGGTCTCTGATGGGACCCCCTACATAACTTGCTCACTCGGGATTAGCTAAAAAGGTAGAGAGATGAGAAGTTGGAATATTCCGATGGAGCAGAGCTTGTGCCTCACTTGTCTGAAGCCCACAGAGCACCTATCCTCTACAGTAATGTACAGTAACGCAGAGATGGTGGTGTGGGGTCCCTCAGATGTAGGACTCAAGTCAGTCACTTACAGCCCAGAGTGACCATGGAAGCCTGCTAGTTGTGTTTCTTCCTTCCTTCCCTAAGGATAGGAATAAAAGTTACCTAGAATATAGAGCTGACAAATCTAAGGTAATTAATGCTTATGAAGAGCAGATGCTGCCATGCAAATTCAGTTGGATGGTGCTTCTGGGACCAAAAGGGAATGCAGGCACATTGATAGACGATTATGTGGAGGGATTCTGGTGCCCCAAAATCATTTAGGATGCTACACCTTATTGGATGCCCACAGAGAATAGCATGAGTCTGGAAACCATACTCTCCTTTCTCCAAATATGAAAGCATTCCTGGACTTAAATCATTCCCTGTGTAAGAAGACGGAAGAGGGAAACTGTACATTGGTTTAGTATAAACTTGAAATCATTGGGAAAAGCCTCTAGTGACTCAGTCTACCTCTAACTGACTAGATTTATTTTCTGCCATTAAGCAAAATATTGCTGGAATTAAAAACTAAGTAAATAACTCTCCTTGAGCACATAGCTTGAAAATATGGTAGCTGCTATTTTGTCTCTCTTCATTATACATAAGCTCCTTGATGGCAGGCACTGTATGTTTTTATCTTTGTCTTTTCAAAGCTAATATAACACTTAACATATATTAGGGTTCTCCATCAATATGAATATATTTTAATCAATTAATGATAAAAGAATAGAATCATAGTTGTTTGCTCTAAACTAAATACAAAAAGTCAAATAAAATGAAAAGCAGTTTCCTTAGTTGACAAATACCTTTAAATAAATTGACAAAAATCATTTTCATTTTGCTTATGTATTGCATGCTTCAATGTTCTTATAAACAATGTTTTCTCAAGCATTTTAAATACAGTTAATAATTGATATGAATCATCTCATTACATCCACAGATCTAAATTAGCTAGACCTCACTAAAGTTTAGAATACTTTTCCACATTCAGATAATGTTTCTTGTAAATGTTTTACCAAAAGCAACACAAAAGACCATCAGGAAATGTGCATTACACTGTTCTTTACTCACTTAGAAAATAAACCATCCCGTGAGAAGAAAAAATTTTCAGATGACCAGCAGAGACCACAAGAGAGATTTTTGCAAAACTCCACAAGGTCATCTGAAAACATAAGTTTCAAACAGATACTTGTAGGTTTTATGTTCATTGTAGCAGTTTATAAGTGAACAAACTTTGTAAATTTATAAAATTTAGAAAAAATATTGGTGAGGTGCAAATAAGTGAGTGTGGGAAAGAGTCTTTTTGTATACACATATGTAGGGAGATGTTACATTTTACCTTATGATAAAGAATAATGAGAATGTTTTTCCTTTTGTTCAATTTTGTGTGTCTGCCAGTAGATGGCGGTACCAGGTTGACTGCTGTCAGCCTTCTCCACCCCCCCCCCCCCAAAGCTGTTTTCTGATATATGTTGGGTACCATAGAGTGAATCTCAGAACAGGAAGCGGAGGCATAAGCAGAGAGGATTCTGGAAAGGTCTCTTTGTTTTCTTGTCCACAGAGAAAGCAAAGAAAAAAACACTGTAATTAATCTGTAAATTTCTGTGGCCAGAAATCTGAACAACTGCAGAGGAAGGCACCTTATACTCTAACCATCTTGGATACGGGGCTTTGTTATGCTGTGATCTGTAAAGCTCTGTTTTATCAGGTAAGCTGGCAAAACATTTAATTATCTGCACCATAGACTCTAACCACCAGATCATTTTTCTTGTTTTAAAATCATCTTCATGCTTCTATTTTTAACTTAATGCTGTTTTAATGTAAATTAGAGGAATCAAAGTCATCATTTGATGTGTAGACTGCTTACTATTCCTTTATCTCTCAAAGGAAATAGAGCCTCTGTCTAGAAATGGTGAGACTAGGCATTACTGATCTCGTGTTTTTGAGACAAGCAGACTGTTATGATTCATTGTATTCAAGGAAAATATTTTTTATTGCACAAAGCTGACCTAATGGGTTTTGTGGCTGTACATCACCTATCTGATGTACAGTGTGCCTACTATTTTTTTAAGCAAAATGTATAGTGAAATTGGAACTATCATTCTTGTGCCTTAGTCTTTTATTTAACATCTTTGGAGGGGCCATGTATATAGGGAGCGATAATAATATAGAGGTGTAATAATCCTTTTTCATGGAGGGAAGATGATAACCAATACTAACCATTAAAAAGAGCTTTAACCTTTAATAATAAAATAATCCCTATATGCTCCATAGTGTGCTATTTCTTTTATGTTTTAATATGTTCATTTTTATATTAAATACTTATCTTTAAATTTATTGACTTAAAGGGTATTATATTTTCTTGATGAATTATTTCAGAAGTTTGACATATTTCTGTTTATTTTTTTCTGTGTAGACTTAACAACTGGTTATTATTATTATTAATTACCAGGGAGAGCCACTTGAGCCAAAAAAAAGGCCAATTACTTACTTGATGTATATTTTCTGTAGTTTTCTATATTTTATAGCATAACCACAAATGCTGCATTCAGTTAGCAATCACACACTTAGAATAAGAAATTATTGGCAGAAAATATGTAGGTGTTAATTGAAAGAAGGGTCTTAAATACCATAAAGTTGTTATTTTTTAATACAACAGGTGGTGTAATATAGCATATGAGGACAAAGATAAAGGCATAAGTGCTTGTAGGAATTTGCATGGAAAAATTTCAACACAACCACTCTAAGTAGTGTGTGCCCTATGTGAAATAAAGACCTCTGATTTTTAACCTGGGTATCCAGTCAGTATGGTCAAAATGGCCTAAGGACAGAACTTGAGTATGTAAAAGGTATTGTAATTTCTAATGATATGGCAAAATATTGACTTCTCAATATTTTACACTGAGTATCAATAATACTCCCCTAAAAACGTAAAACAGTGGTTGCCTCAGAGAAAAGCCCTGAGTCTTGTGTATTTCAGAAGAACTCCTACCATAGGATATGAAGAAAACTGTTTCTTTGAAAAGGGTTCCCAGAAATGGACGCTAATTGGCTACAGTGTATTGTATACTCCATGCTTCTCTACAGGGGACTGAATTTGAGTAACTCTGTTCTATGTAAATCCACGAGCTGGTCTTGATTGAACTGTTTTATATTTATGAATGGATGTTTATAGTTCAGCCCTCAATATCAGCAATTTTTTCAGTATAGTTGTAATAATCTCCTATTTGTCTATATATGTAGTCATGATGTAAAAAGCATCTGTACACAGAGTTCTTCACAGAACTGGCTCTTTGATAATTTTTGGAAATCAAACCTGTTTTTAGTAAGCAATAATATCAAGTAAATTTGTGTATCTTACTCTTTAGAAGAATCTAACAGTGACTTCATTTGTAAGGTCAGGAAAAATACTGTAATTTTTTTGAAGCTTTTTTTTTTTTATTTTAGAGAAAGCACAAACAGGAAGGGCAGAGGGAAAAGGCGAGAGATGCTCAAGCAGACTCCGTGCTGAGTACAAAGCCCAACATGGGCTTAATCTTACGACCCTGAGATCACAACTTGAGCCAAAACCCAAGAGTTGGGACATTTAACCAACTGAGCCACCCAGGCGCCCCAAGTAATACTGCAATTTAATTGTGTAGTAGAGATAAATAGGTTGAGCACTGATTCAAGTTCTGCTATTGATGAGCTATGTCTTCTCAGAAAAGACACCATGTATCACTGAAGTACATTTTCCTCATCTGTATGGTTATTAAATCAGAAATATATCATGACACTTCTCCTTTTTAACATTGTATGGTTCTAATTTATCTCCATTTTCATCAACTGATTTCTCAGCTTAACTGTAATATGATGTATCTTTAACTCTTACTGCGTTAAAGATGGAGATGATGGAGATAATGGTAATATACATTATCTATGGAGATAGAAAAATAGAGGACTAGAGATGTTTTAAAAGTCCTTGGCCAGTTCCTTCTGTGGTGGAAACCGACACCAAGGAAAGGAAGCAATATGGAGAACTGAAGAAGAGCAGGGCTCTTCTGCTGAATCCTAGCTTCACTATTAAATGACAAAGTATTTAAACTTTCTAAGCCTCTCTTACATCATCTATAAGATAGGAATGATGGCGCCTAATGCTGCAGGATTGTGTAAATAAATAATGTCTGTTCAGCGATTATTATACATCCTGGGACAGGACTGGATGCCCACCCTCCTCTCTTCCCCTGCTCCCCCCATTATTAGTGATGGTGATATATATCTTCCACCACAACAGGAAGGACAGAATGAAACTGCCAAGAAATTCTGTAGCTGAAAATGATAATTCTCATGCTGGAAGAATGCCCTTGCTGAAACAACAAATGTGCTCCCTATAATAATATCGATCAGTGCTAACATCCTGGGCACTTCCTGGGAGTTTAAAGAACTCCCATAATACCTTCTAGAAAACCATTCTTTGGCCCAAAGATATATTATCATGGACTCCACTTCAAAGGCATTCTCTTTAACAAATTAGGAGCAAGGAGCTTTATTTCACTTGTTGCCTTAACAGATATCAGACAAAAGTCCTCTTTGAAGATTCACAAAGAAAATCTAGGTTTCACCAAGAACATTTAAATACCCTAAAATTTCTACTATGACCATCAAATGACAGAGCCTAAATCCCAGAAATGACCACATGTGTTGGCTGTGTGATCAACTCACAGACTCTCTCCTGCTTAAGTCCTGTTAATGATACAATAAAAGGTGAAAAGGCAAATTGTGCCTGATAAAATTGTGGACATACTGCAAAATCTCTACTTCCCTCCAAAGGTTTTCTCTACAGGCAGTTTTGTGCTCTTGACAGCTCTGTCCTCCTGGGGTCTTTGGGAGCTACAGCTGGGATGGCCATTCAGCACCTCAGGCCTTCAAATCCTGCCCTTCAACCACCCTGGGCCTCTTTACACAGACTCAAGTAACTGCACTGTCATTTTCATCTTCATAGCAGCCAAATGACTTAATGGGCCCATGACTAGACAGATGTGAGAAGGCTGAGGGTTTGGGAGGCTTAAAGATATGAGGGGAAGATTTCTCAATTAAACTGTGCTCTGCCTGGAATTTATTGGTTAGTTCGTCTTCCTTGATTCCGGATAACTCCAGCTTTTGTGATGCCTCATCTTTAAGGCTGAAATGAACTGAAAGCACTCATAAATATAAGGATATGAAGATAAGTGCACTTTTTCCCCACTAAAGAATGAACATGTGACTAGATAGTGAAATTTCTTTGCATGAGTGGCTGTACAGATTACTTTTTCTTATTATCATTCATGTATAGGAACATTGTGAACTCACTGAAGATTGGGAATTAGTGTTTTTTTTTTTGTCATCTAAAAAATATATTATTCATTCTACCTTAATACTGATGGTTATTTCATAAATTTTCCAAAGTTATGAAGACTAATTACCTTCCTGCCCCTGAAATATAACTTAAGATATTAGCAGTACACTTCTGAACTTTCAGGGTCTATTTTTAAATTTTGATTAATTTCAATTCTAAATTACCTTTTGTTTTACTTGACTTTTACCCCAGAAACAACTTTAATGGTAATTAAACATAGAACCAGGTATCTGAACTTTACTTCTTGAGGTATATTGTGATTTGAGGTAGTTAGAAAATTCAAGAAGGACAAAAGCCAACTGGATTATTGTTTGTGTTGTAAAGTCATATATTTATCTTTGATCAGGATGCTGCTTTTTATTTCAGTTCTACCTGATGATGTTTTTCACCCTGGCATAAAGTTAATATATTCTTTGGATACATCTTAATGGAATATTAACAAGTATAGATACCTATTTCAGAGCAGAATAGTGTTAATTTTCTCTTACTTGATAATATGGTAATAGAGAAAATCTGGCTCTATTATGCAAAGACATGCTTCGTTCTATGAACTGCATGACAAGTATCAACTCTTAGGGTACCTAAAATTTAAATCTACATCCAGATGTATAATTAGCCACAGAAGAAAATTTCTTAAAATTTGTTGGAATGAAAAAAAAATTGTTGGAATGCCTCCTAGATACCACAACTTTTAATGTGTCCTATTTATTAATTTTTTTATACTCTACCTCTTTTCTTCAGAATTTGAAGTGATAAAGGACTTTGTAGAAAGAGTTTTAAAGATGTTTCACCCCAAGATATATGACCAGAGAACAAGTGCAAAGTAACTTACAAGCAACTTTACAGTGCATATAAACATATGCTAGGTGGTGGCTTGGATGAAGGAATTCTCAGGGGTTGTTTCAGTTCAGAGAAACCTTTTAAAAGTCTGGAGTTATTTCTGTAATAATTGAATTAGGTTTTCATCCTTTTGGAGACTGCATATAGGGAGCCCTTCATGTGATTAAGCTCTGTGCTGGCGCAAAGTGAAAGAAATGATGGTCCTTAAATTATTAAATGGTGGTTGAATATTGTTTTATTCAATGGGTGAAGTCAAAGATGGGAAGTCACTCTTTAAATAACTCCAACCATTTTCTGCCAAGAAGCTCACTTTGGGGAATTTTAATCTCCTAATATTCAGAATATTCTTACTCAGGTTGTACAGAACATTGTGTCCTTTTCCTTTCCCAAGAGCTCTGACTGGAGTAATTCACTAAATCCCAGTTATCACTGCTAAGTGACATTGTGCTTCTGATCTAGAACCTAACATATTCTTGCATAGGGCTTAACAGGACATTTTTAAGGGCTTAAGCCTCTAGTTAAGAACCGGTCATCTGCTGTTTCTCTGTCTCCTTGGTGTTTTTGCTTGTGACATTTACATTTCTCTTTGTAAATTATTTTTGTTCTACCTAATGAAGTGTTGAGCACTTTCTTTTCATGATTGGAAATAACCTTGCAAATAAATTCTTAAGGAAGAAACTCCAAATTTCTACATGGGCAGAGTGGTAAGAAAAAGAGTGAAGACAGCCAGGTTGAGACCACAGAACTAGTCAGCCATAAACAACTGTATACTTTCCAAGGAGGGGAAGCTCCCTCTTAGGGCTAGAGACTGATGAATCAAACGACTTCTCCAAAAAAGCTAAAAATCCAGATTAGAAATCTCCCTCTTGTTAAATGTTGTCATCTATTTCAAATTATTTGCAATACTGGATAAATCCAACAAAACATACCTACAGGCAGGATATGGCCAAGGGGTTTGGTCAGGTTTTTTTTTTTCTTTTCTTTTCTTATTTTTTCCTTTTGCCAATCCAACCAGTATTCTTACCAGTGAAGAAAGATAAACTTGATGGAGAGGAAACGGCTTGACTGCATTTTGAGGGGCAGCCACAATAACACACAGATTTCTCATCTACTACTCCAGGCCTCAACCAACTGCCTGCCATTTTCCTATTACATTCATTTCAAACCCTTGGATATTCTATGCATAACCTCCCATATTTCTGTTTTTCCTGCTGATATTCAAGTCACCAAATTTTAATTATCATCATAGATCCTTTTTATCCAGTGTTGTTGCTATTAGTGTTCCCTTGCTGTCACTATCATGTTACTGATGTGATAGTTGATAGAATATGTAATATTCCCACTTCTGCCCTGTTCTGAAACTATTGAAATCTGTCTTTGAATTAAAATTCAGAAATCGATCCTTTAGTAGGAAATTTACATGTTCTTGAGTCCCATATAGCCTCAAAATACCATATTAAACAATACTTCATCATAGCCAACACTGGTTAGTTCAAGTAAATCCATTCGTAATGTTCGTTTTCAACCACTGTGTTGGGCTCCACTATCAATCTGATATATTTATACCAAAAGTTAAAGTATATTATTATATCAGCATTGGAAGAACAGACAAAAGTATAATCACAATCATACTGCCTTCTCTTTCATTGACATAAAAATTTGGTTGCATTAGATAAGAATACAAAACAGATACATGTGCCTGGAATGGGAACTTTTTGGCCAGTAAAATCGGGGGGGGGGAGCAAAAAGAGAAATGACAAAAATTATATTTTTAAAACCTCACTAATAAAATGACAGAAGAAAAGAACAGTTGAAGGGAAATAGATATGCAAACATTCTGACAGAAAACAGAAAAAGGTACAACATGATAAGCTTTGGCTGCACACTGGATTTACCTGGGGAGCTTAAAAAAGAGCAATGCTGGCTCGTTAGACCAATTCAATTATATTCTCTGGGGCTGAGCCTGGGTATCAGTGTTTGTTTAAAAGCTCTGCTAGTATAGTTCAAATATGCAGCCAAGTTTGAAAAACAGCTGACTGAAGGAAGGCAGAGAAAAATAAAGAGAAGCTAATGAAAGGTTGGCTAGTGAAAATAATTTGAAAATTCTAGTAAGTGGACATGTGTTAGGTAAAGAGACTATGCAAATAATTAGGAAAATAACAAAAAACACATTCATGTCCGTTTCTTCCTTGGTTAGAAAGACTGGTATTTATTCTGTATTTTTAAGCAGTTTTAAGTTTCAAATTGCTAATTTCCTGTCCTTACCTCTCTTTGAACATTGACCCAGCTGCTGGCTATGGTATATTTTGCAGACTAACAATAAAGACAATTGTGCATGCTCAGAAATAAGCATCTGTGCACTGCAGTTTGTACAACCAGAGATTTGCTCTCTTTTTAGTCTATACCTCATACATTGCTCCTTTGAAAATTAAGTCTTAAATAATCAAATAAGAGTTTCTATTGAAAAATACTCTTTGAATGTCCAGGTCATCCAACTGGAAACAAAATGTTGATTTCTATTTTTTGAAACTGCAACTGTGGGTAGAGTGAGAGGAAAGGCAGACCTGAAAACCAACAAATTTCTTAAAGTCAAAACGCATTTAAAAGTGTATTTTCCAGAAAGTGATATTTATGAGAGAGAAATGAATTACCCTAATAGTTAAGTGGGATTAATAATGAATTGCATTTCTTAAAAGCAGTTCCGTTACTAAGGTGAGTCAGCTTTTTCAACTCTTTAAGACACTTGCAGGGTTAACACCCCAGTTGCTTTTTTATGTTGGCTTCTTGCCGCACAGTCCTTTCCACAGCTGGGAGGAGATGGCGGTAGACTTTAATAAAACAATCTTCTAAGTCCTCCAGGGCAAATTATATCCTAAAGTCTTTCCTCTAGATAAACATCATTTAATATTTACTACTTAACTCTGCTTCTTCACAACCTCTACCATGCTGTCTACGTGGTCAGTAAAATTACCCCATAGAGAAAAGATCTGTTAAATCTCAAGATGAGAATATCCATATTTTAAGGCAAGAGGCTGGTGCTTCTAGAGTAAACTTCATGTTTGAGGCTAGATTTATGATGGATGCCCGTAAAACAGTGCCTGGGTTCATAAACTAGGATCGAATCATTTACTTAAAATTAGTTGATGTCCTATCTTTCCATACAATGTACGTGGGTATAAACAATGAAAATATAAAAAACAAACCAGTGGAATGTTAACAAGAATTAAAGCCTGAACCAGAGAAGAAGTGATTTTTGAAGGGTCACCTTAAATTATTCAGTGAGTATAGAAAGTATAATAATTATTGTTGATGTAAACATTCCCTCAACCAACATGGTGACAACTGTGATAATTAACCTGATTCTTTGGGGAAAAGCATTTCAACTTGTCATTCAAAAGCATTTAGTACAAAGGAAAAGGAAAAGGAAAATGCTTAAGAGTAAATAAAAAGTGGCAGAGCACATCCAAATCATGATGCAGATCTTTATGCAAATTAACACAAAGGAGTTAAGCTACACCACCAAAGCCACAAAAGTGAGCTCTCTTATACCTTTGTTAGACATGTTGTTTACTAGATGTCTTAAAATTATTCAGAGACACTGTAAGGCACATTTCTTTTAAACCTCCATTAAATGCACAATAGTGATGACACATCTCAGACAACAATCTAAAAGATCAATTTAATCATAAAATAATACACTATTTTTTCAATAATCCATATCCCTTAAGAAAGCTAAATTTAGAGAATTTTATGCCCAAGAAAATACTTTCTGTTTATTCTCTTAAATTCTTCCCGAATAAAAAGTTTCAGGGCTAAATATTTAAAGCAATAAAAAGTACACTTAATGTGGGGACTCTGTACCTTCACAACCAGTTTTTTTTTGTAAACCTAGAGCAGCTCTAAAAAAAGACAGTCTATTAATTGTCTTTAAAAGGAGGGTCACTTGAAGAATTAGTGAATTCAATGCCTAATACTGCAGAAGCAATTTTATCGGAATCCAGAATGACCCATGTCTTCGAGGAGATGATTCAAGGGGCACACCTGGAACACGGAAGTAACACCACAAATTCCAGTTCGGTCCTTTCTAGCATCTTCTCCTTTAGCTTTTACATTTCTCCTTGAGATTTTACTCTCTCTATCCAGGTCTTACTTGCTAGATCAGTCCAACCTGGGTAGAACCAGGATGGACGGGCTACACCCATCTTGGCTCTCATTAGTAGTCTGGTTGCTGCAAATCCTTGCCTGAAATACAAGTTTGCATCACAAGTACTTTTTTCTTACCTGTGGCATTCTGGTTGTCTTTAGCATCCAAAGACTTGAGCATTGAACAGCTTCCTTCCTACCTTTACATGCAGAGACGTTTCGCTGTGTGTTTCTGCTGCAGTAAGTGGCATCACTGACACCTAAATCAGGGCAGTGTACACAGGCTCTTGCTCTAATTTTGGTGCCAGTGATGTGCTCAGTGGCTGGAAAAAGAAAAAACAAACAAACAAAAAAACCCAAACATGATTTTTTTGGGGACCTGAATTCAGATCCTAGAAAAATATTTTCAGCTTCTATTTACTTCAAAAGCCCCTACTTTGGCAGGATCAGGGGTGGGGAGATTTAACCAAGTGACTTGTCATATTCACTGAAAACTAGACAAAGTTTTGTGAGTTTTTTTTTAAAGACCTGCTATTTTCATAAACTTCTCATCTAGGAAGAAATTGCATATATAAGAATTACATAAAGAAAACACATGAAGAATCACGTATACAGAATCGAATATCTAGATTTAGAAAGGATGTGAGCGATAGTTCGTTTCAGCAACCAACTCCCCAACTATGCTGTACTCAAGGCATTCATAATATCTGCTCATCAAAAACATGGTTTAAATCCGAGCAAGTCCATGGTTCATGAAAGTATTCTGAAGTGAAGATAACCTTTAACAGGTATAGCACAATCTAGCTCAGTTACATGATTAGCCCAATACTCAATAATCCTTGTTCAGAGTACAGGACTACTGTTGTATCCATCATTTTATCCCAGATGGATGGATGTTGGAGCATACATATATGGTACTGAGTCCCAGAGTCTGGACACTGCAACTAGAGTTTTAGAAACAAAAGAGGCACTACAAATGAGTTAGTCAATTTTCCTCCTCTCCCTCTCTTTTGTAGATGTGGACAATAAACACAAGATGATGAGTGTTCAATTATTTCACAGCAAGTGATGGCAAACACAAGTCTAGAATACAGGTTCCCTGAATTGCAGCTTCCATTCCCCTCTTGTTTTCCTCCCTCTCTTCCTTACCTTTGAATTAAGTCTTATTTCTAAAAAGATTAAGCACAGCAAAGTTTTCCATTATGTTGCACTGTCTTCTGTGGTACCATCTCAGGGTGATCAGAGTATATGGCATTACAATCATCTCTCATGGGGCATGCTTAATAGAGAATTTCCCTCACCTGGCTGGGCTCTGATGGATGAAGAATCACATCACAGCTGAAACTCAGCCCCACCTAAATCAACCCATGATCCAGTGGAGTTTACCAGTAGAAGTGTTCTGAAGGCAGTGATTACAACCTCTCTGCCCCAGGCTAGATAATCTCAATCCTTTGTATTTTAAACCTCAAAAGAATGCAGGTAACAGGTAGAAAAGCACCACCACCTTGAACTAACGCCAAGTTGGACCTTAAGATCCTAGTTCTAAAGTTCCCTCAGGTTGCCAAGTGAAAAAGGCAATCAACTCTTAACACTCGGTTGTGAAAACACTGTGCTGTCATTTTGATTACAGTCAGTAAACAGTCTGTGGTTGCCTGAAAAGAAGCAGCCTGAAGCAAGCAGCACCAGCAAGCAGTAGGAGAAACGTGGCTGAGGGCAGCTCAGAGGGCTCTCTGTTACGGTTGAAGCAGCTCTGATGTTACCCTGATGTTATGGAGCAAGTATTTATTATTGGTCTGAGAATGCTATTTGCTTTCTGTTCGCCATGATACAAATTTATTTCAAAATAGAAAGCTTTCTATAATTCTGCTATATTCAGATAAATGTGGTTTCCTCTCTAGAAATACATGGGCTGCGGGCACACACCCACACAAAATGTTTGCTTATGGACAAAATAACTTTTTCACTACAGTGTTTTTTGGTCCCAAATCCTATGACTTAAGGATAAAAACAACAATCTGACCAAGTGAAATAGAAAAATTATCTATCTAGAGAGAGACCCCCCCACCCCTTTGAACATCAGAATAGAGAATGGCCTCCCTTTTTAAGTCACGTGTTTGTTCACGGGTTTCATCACTTGGAGAAGGAAAAAGGAATATACCAGACCAGCACTATTCAGTAGAAATAGAATGAGTCCCAAACATACTTGGGAGATTTTCTAGGTGCTAAAAAATAAGGCAAAATAAACAAGTGAAATTAATGTGATAGATGCTGTGTTTTATTTAAGCTACCATGCCCCAAACGTTGTCATTTCAAGATTTGGCACTAGCCACATTTCAAGGGCTCAACTCCTGCATTTGGCCAGTGGCCACAACACCAGACAGGGCATTTGTAAAATTTGTAACTTCCTACTTATTAGTACCTAGTCAATAAAATCCTTATTGACTCAAGGAATTTAACAGTAATGTAGAAACGTAATAATTCTTATTCCTCAAGGAATTTAACAGTAAATGTAGAAACAATAACGCATATCTTTAAGAACAACAGAAGATAGAATATTGTAATTATTATACGAATTTTAAAAGCAGTATGTGTGTGCTCTGGGAATTTAGAGGAATGCAAAATCACTTCTGACTTTGGAGTGAAGGTAGGATTTTAACAGGCAATGACTGGTGGTGAATGATATTTCAGGCAGAAGGAATGTTTTTGAAAGCCCAAGGCCAGAGACTGGGAACTTTCAGGGAATGGCAAATAACATCAGTTTGATTAGAGAAGAGCATATGTATAGGATATGTAAGATGAAACTGCAGAAACAGATGGTAAAATATTTTTAGAGAGAGAGAGAGACTTTGATTATTTTTTCTAAAGAAAAACAACACTGGATTTGGTAGCACCATTTACTAGCCATGTAATCTTAGAGAAGTTACTTATCGTCTCTGGACCTTTAGCTCTTTTATCTGCAAAATGAGGGCAATAATCACATTTATCTCATAGGGTTATTGTGAAGATTAAATGAGCTAATCAGTGCCTATCACATATTAAGTGCTTAATGTTCTGTATTATCATTATTATTTCTTCTCGAAGGTATTCTGGAGTGGGGAATTCTTTGAGTAAAGCATTCAGTCTTCATTTTGTTTTGTTTTAAAGAGAGTCTAGTAAGCTTAGCCTATTTATACAATTACCTTTTAGGTAAACAAGATTTCAATGCATGTACTTTAATCTAGATTAAATAGGACTACATAATTAGGAACTATAGTTTCCATAGAGAATTTGGCTTTTATTGCTGGTTTCTTGTTTTATCATGTTAATGGTTGTGTGATACAAAACTAAGTTACTTTATTTACTTCTCCAATCTCCTATGAGCGGACATTTCAGTTTTTTTCTAGGTTTTGTTGTTATAAAATGCACTGTAGTTAGTGGAATACAAGCCTTTTCTTTTTTTTAAAGAGTACTTGTTAGGTTGAAATAAAAATTCCTAAATTTTTGGGAGGAAACCAAAATTAAAAATCCGTTTATTCAAAAAATGTCTGCTGAGCACCGACTATGTGTCATACACTCTTCTAAACAGTTGGGATTCACTGGTGAACAAAACAGACCTAAAAAGGCAAATATTTCAACATCTCCCCGCGGGAGACAAAACATGAATAATGAATGTTACAAATAAGTAAATTATGTAGCACATAATAAGGTGATAGTGCTTCAGAAACTAGTAGAATGGGGTAAGAAGCTGGAGCAGAAGCATAGTAGGCCTCTTTGAGAAGGTAAACATTTGGCCAAAAGCTGAAAGAGATGAGGGAGTTAGGCATTCATCTACCTAGAGAAAGAACATTCCTGAGAGACGGAACAGTGCACCTGTGCCTGGCAGGTTCAGAAGACAGACAGAAGTCAAGCTGGCTAAGAAGCCATGAGGGAGGGGTGCCTGGGTGGCTCAGTTGGTTAAGTGACTGCCTTCGGCTCAGGTCATGATCCCGGAGACCCGGGATCGAGTCCCACATCGAGTCCCACATCGAGTCCCACTTCGAGTCCCACTTCGAGTCCCACTTCGAGTCCCACTTCGAGTCCCACATCGGGCTCCCTGCTTGGCAGGAAGCCTGCTTCACCCTTTCTCACTCCCCCTACTTGTGTTCCCTCTCTGGCTCTGTTTCTCTCTGTCAAATACATAAAATCTTTAAATAAATAAATAAATAAATAAGCCATGAGGGAAGGGGTGAGGAGGAGATGAGCTCAGTCTGGTAACTGTAAACCCATATCATAAGGCCTGATACGCAACTCTAAGGAGTTTGGCCTTTTCTCTGGGTAACTCGTGAAGGCTTCAGGTCAGAGAATGACATGATATGATTTTCCATTTTTCCGAAATTGCTCTGACTGCTGGTGAAAATAGGCTAGGTGCCTGGGAGCAGGGAGACGGGAAGCTATTGCAGGCTTTTGTGAAATATTGCCATAAATCATTCTAAGGCTCTGGGGTCAGAGGAATTATACCACAAGACACTAAATGAACAAATGAGAATGAAGAAGTTATGACTATCATCTCTGTGAGATCCCAAAAATGACAGCAATATTAATGGCACATATATTTCTAACTTCAAAAAACAAATAAACAAAACTATGCTTTCTATAAGCCAGTCATTGTCAAAGTGTGATTTCTGGGGCAGAAGTACCAGTATCATCTGTGAGCTTGTTAGAAATGCAAAAGTAGGGGCCTCACTCTTATCTATAGAATCAGCTACTCTGGGGTGAGGCCTGGCAAGCTATGTTTAATCAAAAAGCCTTCTAGGTGACTCTCATGCTATGAAGAACCACTACTATAAATTTAAATGCTGAAAATAGATGGACTGACAGATCCTTTTCAATTTTAGGATACTGGATTTCCAAGTTCAATTTTTAACATTTATTTTCATAATAAAATTAAGTATACTCCTTGAAAAAAATAATTCTTTTGTAAGAAGCATGAACTCAGGCTTATAAACAAATAAATCCTTCAAATCATGTAGAAAATTTTGACATTTATTATATCCCATCTCTTTATACAAATATGATGGGAAGTGGTATCTTATTTTTTAAAATCCATGTGCAATAGGAAGTTAAGACAAGGTGAATGGACAAAATGGAGATGATAAACCTGTCAAGACTGTGGATTAATGAAATTGCTCTTCTGGAAGGTACATTTAGCTCTGGGCCTCCTGGACTCAACATTATTAGAGGGAAGGCAGAACTCAGAGAAACAAATACCAGGTTTTAGGTTAATGTGAACCACCATGAAGCCTTCTGATGGTCAAATCTGATCTAGGAGAATCTTTGGGGCACCCAGAGAAGTAGATGTATGTTTTACTTTCTAGACAAACTTTCTGTATTTCATTTTATAGTATATTGATGATTTGGCCACTTGGAATTGTGCTCTTGATAAAGGCCTCAAGTCCTAAAACCAAATGAGCAGTTGGTAGGGTAGGATGATTACAGACATTGGAGAGACAACCAGCATTCCCACCCAGATGGAAGGCTGCCTCTTCCCTGTGGGGAAATGCTGCCAGGGACTGGCTGGCAAAGTCTGTGAGTTCCTCAATAAGAGGCTTTGGATCTGCTGCAGGCTTTGCACAAAGAGCTAACTAAGTCCCCAGAGTTTCACAGCTAATACATGACAGAAATGGTTTTGATCTGCAAAATTCTAAAACAGGTATATCATATTATGAGTATAAAAGAAGACAGATGTACTGAAAGAGCATAAATGGCCAAAAGCAGTGAAAAGAGAAACTAAAGAGGAACAATGAAGGTCAAAGCAATGAACCTGGAGTAAGGCAAAGATTTTTAAAAAACACTGGGTCTAGGTCTTAAAGAATAAATAATCAGGATAAACTACAATACCGCAAAAAAGGAATATAAACCATTAAACTCATCTCTATAAAATTCAATTGTTGACATTAGTATTATAATTAATAACATTAAGATAAATGGATTAAGAACATTAAAATCAAAGCAATTTTGTCCAGTGTTCCTCGGCTGATGACACCTACCCTTTTCGGGGTAAAACCTTATTATGTTCTTTGAGGATTACTTCATCTGTGGCATGAAGAACTTCCCCTTAATTTCCAAAATGTTGATATTCTATGAAGATAATTTCAAAATTTGGGGGGATTTCCTAGTCCAATACTTGTATTAGATAATCTGAAAGTAAAGTTTCTGAACCATCTTATTTCATCAGTTTCTTAATGGAATTCACTGAGTTCAACTAAGTTTAGCCATTAGTAGAAGACTTATTTGATTTAACCTTGTTTGGATCTTTTGGGCAATTATATTCAGGATATCTGGGAAGCATATTACCTGGTGTCCCTTATGTTACATCCTAAGCAAGACTTCTTTTCTCGCTTCAGTTCTCGGAGAAAGTTTATCCTTTTTATACAAACTTTTAGGAATTGTTTTTTCCTAAATCCACTGCGATTCCACTTTTTCTTACCTACTGGGAACATTAGAGCGGAACTCCAGCCTTGATTATGTAAAGTACCAATCTCACATTTCTAGTAACCTCTATTCATTTCCTTCAAAGCAGCTTTCTCAAATTGTAATCCACGATGTCCACATGCAACAAATTCATTTAGGGAGCTTATTTAAAATATAGATCTCTGGGCCATGGTCCAGACCAACTTTTTAAGAATTTCAAGAGACTGAACCCGGATATCTGCATCTTTGATAAGTAGCCCAATGAGTGAGTGAGATTCCTATGCTCACTGAAGTTCAGGACTACTTTAAAGAATCCTCATTCTCTAAATAACTCAATTAGGCCAACTTTATATTGCTTAATCTAAGCCATGGTCTGCTTTTAAAGATGACCGAGACAGAGATCTTAATAAGACACAATGCCATCTAAGTCTAAGGCCTAAATTGGAGCATGAAGCCATATACAGAAATCGCTACTATTTCTCATGTATGTTTGGGGTTGGCAAATCTTTCCCATTTGGTGCCCAGGCCATAGGATATATTTCTCTGATCCATGCATCAGTGATTTTCACAATATGGAGAAGAGAGAGAACTCAAGCAAATCAGAACTTTTGGGGATGTTTTCTTAAACTATTTTCCTGCTCCTCCTTAACTTATTAGTTTCCATGGATATTCGCCCTCCCTACCTTATACCCCTCCCTGTTTCCAGACTAAAAGATGACAAATATTTTGGAAATATATCTAAGTTGACATTCTGGTTTTTCAACATCATACTCATTATATGTCAGGTTGGAGATTAAGGTATTTAAACCCAGTTACTTGTGTTCTGGGGAGGAGAAGCAGCATTTATTAAGCTTGTGGTTGTAAAGTAGAGGGAACATTTATTGAAGGGCTCTACATTTACTTAACAAATCAATATTTCAAGCTCTGATGCATGGGTCTGTCTGATGGGTATTATTAGTAGTATAGTAATAATTCTAAAACTATTACTATTTTTGCCACTTTTTTAAAAGAATTTTTTATTTTATTTATTTGACAGAGGGAAAGACAGTGAGAGAGAGAACAAAGTAGGGGGAGTGGGAGAGGGAGAAGCAGGCTTCCCGCAGAGTGGGGAGACTGAAGTGGGGCCTGATCCCAGGACCTGAACCAAAGGTAGATGCTTAACGACTGAGGCACCCAGGAGGCCTGACTTATTGCTACTTCTAATACTACTAAAACCTCCTGCTTTTATGGAAAACTTACTTTATGCCAGCTCTTGTATGAGTGACTTCTAGGCATGTGCATGTGTATGTGTATGTATGAAATATATATCTCATTTAGTTTCACTACCTGTTTCACTAGGTAGTGTAATCCCCATTATCTAATGGGAAACTAAAAATTGGACTGGTTAGGTAATGTGTTCAATGTTCAATATTTTTTCAAGACAGAGCTAGGTCTGTGCTATTATCAAATGAAAAGTAAGAGAGGAGAGGCAAAGGGAAGATCATAAAGGTGCCTGCATACTTCGTTAAAGTGACCACAAGTCAGGGCGCCTGGGTGGCTCAGTTGGTTAAGTGACTGCCTTCGGCTCAGGTCATGATTGCAGAGTGCCGGGATCGAGCCCCACATTGGGCTCCCTGCTCGGTGAGAAGCCTGCTTCTCCCTCTCTCACTCCCCCTGCTTGTGTTCCCTCTCTGGCTATGTTTTTCTCTGTCAAATAAATAAATTCTTTTTAAAAAAAAAGAGTGACTACAAGTCACTGAAAGCCACTAACAATTTTTAATAAGGGTAGAATGTGTGTTTTAGAAAGCTCACTTTGATCTGACAGTAAAGAAAATTTCGGTGGCTTAGGAGTGAGTTCTCATCCGGAGACAAAGATTTTTAAAAAGACCATGTATAAAAGAAAAAGATGGCATTTAATGGTTTGTATGTTGTTATAGCAAATTGTAAAGGGAGATTTATTGGTGAGAATCCATTACCAGTTTGACTTATGAGCATTGAATAAGTGAACTGATGTAAACATTGTTTTAAATACCTATTGCTTTTTAAAAATTACACATATTGTCCTTTGAAATAATGACTGATTTAACTGGGTTGTTATTCCTAATGGTTATAGCTGAAAGGAATATGATATCAGATTGTTATACTTAGGTTAATATTATGTCTTGGTTTAGCATACTAGTTTTTCATCTCTGTTTGTCTAAAATTTACTCTTAGAAGCCATTGAATAAGGTTTATTGGTCTTATCTTAGCCAGCCAATCAGATGAGGTTTTAGGTGGGGAGGAAAGGGAGCTCAAAAACAAGCTAGAATAATAACCCACACCACCAATGTGGACCACACGCTCCACTGGCCTACTTCTTTGGTTTTTTGAAGGGAAGAAAGAAAGGGAGAGCAAAGAGGGGAGAAAGAGGAAAGGAAGTAGGAAGTAGGAAGATGCTCTGCAGCTCTGGCATGTCTTCAGAAAGAATAATTAAATCAAGTCTGCCAAAGAAATCAGAGCATCACCCTCACCTCAGGATCCTGGCAGTGGTTCCTGGCCCCATCCTTCCTTGCGCACATCAGGGCACCCGGACCCAGACCCAGAGCACCCATTTCAATCCAAATGCCAAAGATGCTGGACTAACTTCACCTGTTTCCCTTTCTACACAGATTATGGAGCAAGAAAGCTGATACCAAGCCACAACAGAGTTCATCAGGGATGAGATATCTGTCAAGGATTTGTGGCAGAGTGGATTACAGGAATAAAAATACAGAATCTTTCCTAGGGATTATATAAGAACAAATGAGATAATTCCCAGAAGTGGCCTGAAGTTTTTCCAGAAAAAGGTGCTGTAACTATCTAATATATCTAAACTACCAGTGGGTATAAATTTGTGTTTGTGAAAGATAAACTAAAATCTCTATTAGCTAACAAGATCAGCTGTATGTAGGCAGGAGGGGTGGAGAAAGCAAAAAACTGATTATCCCCCTCCTTGCTAGTTTGGTCCTCCAAAGAGGCAATCACTTAGAAACATGGCAGAGATGACCTCTAAGAGTGGAATGATGTCAAAGGCTATTGATGTAAGAAAGAGAAAATAACCTAGCTTTTTATTTCTTGTTCTTTTAAAAGACAAATACATAGAGACATTCACTCTATGTATTTAGTAAACTAACCAAGGTTGTATTTACTTGCATTTTATCATATTTATTTAGTGATTGGATGCATAGCTCACCTGTTTGCCTGGAGTAAAGTACATCCAAATATGTGGTTAGTATTTGGTTGTAAGTTGGCTTCTGAATTGATCCAGTTTTTGTACCAACCAAGGAGTATTTATTTGTCTGGTGGATCATCTGCAACTAACTAGAAAAACTGTCTAAAACTGTCTTAGTCCAGAAAGATGTTTATTGAATATAACAGGAAGTGCAGAGGTTGTTTTGTCCAAGAGCTGAGCGATCCATTCAGACCCCAGGGGTAGATCTGTCTCTGCGATCTACCACCCTCAGTGTGTCAGCTTTGCCCTCAGAATGGCATCCCTCCTGGTTGTAAGTTGACTAAAGTAGTCCCAATATCATACCTCAATGCAATAAGGTCCAGGGAACCGAGAATTCTGTCTCCTCCTTGGTCTCTTCATTAGGAGTGAAGAAACCTTTCATAGACACTCACTCAACGGGCTTCCCCTCACCTTTTATTGGCCAGAACTAGACCACAAAGCCTATTCCTATACCAATGATTGGCAAGGGGTTTGGAGAAGGTGTCTGGAGTTGAATGGATGTTGGGGAGTTGAATATACAATTGTCTTCAGTTTGAAAACATATAGTAGAAAAATTGAGGAGCTAATAAAACCGACAATTTGTCTATTACAATGCTGGCTTAATTGTTATTACTTAGCAATTATCTTTCTGAGCTTATAGCTGTCTGGTAAGGACAAAGTCACTGGGAACATCAACACCCTAGAAACTAATTATTTCCAAGATAAAGATTGTTCTGATGATAGAACTGAGCTCATGCTTTCCTACTCAGCTATTTTTCCCACCAGAGGATGCCATTGAGTCCAGGTAGAGAAAGGCAGAAACAGATTCTCTTGTTAAAAAGGTAGCAAATCAATAAATAACATTTATGCATGGAGATTCATGAGTTTAGCTAACAGGAAGGGAACAATAACAGAGAAAGTCTAAATTTCATTTATATTTGGCCAGCCATAGTGATATCCCTGCCGTACAGATACTTTCTTGATAGGTTTATTTAGACCAATAGTATTGCATAATTCCTTGACACAACAATGGGAGCAAGAGGTAATGATATATAAGAAGCTAGTCTGGACTTTTAATTTATCTTCAATGACTAAAATATTTATAATATATGTCAATATGTCTGCATTAGATGTGGGTTTTATGTTTGTTATTAATTCATTCCTGTTTATCTTTTGCATTAAAAACAACGGTGATGACTATATTGCTCTTTCTTAGGATTGCACAACTCCATTCTTAACATGGGGTTGTATACACAGTAACCTCTCAGTGCAGTAGTGGACTTATCCTAATTCCATTTCAGCATGTGTGAACTAAAAATCTCATTTCATAGGCTCGGAGCCCAGGCTATTTCCTGAGCTATTTGGGTTTAAATCCTGTCTTCTTTACTTACTACTTTTGTAACTTTGACAAGTTATCCAACCTACCTGTACCTAGGGTTTTTTGATCTCTAAAATGGGAATAATAAGGTTACGTAAGATTAAATGATTAAACCTAAGATTAAGTGAGTTAATGTATATAAATTACATGTTAGAGTATCTGAGACGTAACAGCAATGTAACAGAGTTTTATCTATTACTATTGTTTAATTCTCAAAGCCACCTAGTTAGGTCAATAGGCCAACCAGATGCTATTTCACAAATCTTCTAAAATATGGAAAATGATGTTTAATTCTGCATTGGAGAGTGTCCAGTGGTTATCATTATAATGTGTCAGATGCTCTGTATATGTCTTTAATAAATTATTACTCTCTTTGTCACGTATGCTACCTGAAAATATAGTAAATATCAGATAATCACCAACCCAAAATGAAAACCCCTTTAGAAAATATTAATAATTTTATTCAAAGGAAGGGTATTTAGTCAGTCCATTCGGTCTCTTAGATTATGCCCTTCATATAATAGTCTCTCATTGATACCAAGAAAACACAGCATCCTTTCCTCAGCAGATGGACCCAATTTTCTCCCAACAATTTGCTCTCTCATCATTAAGGACATGAAAATACATTGTGAATTTTTTTTTTTTATCTCTCAAGTTGTATGACACAAAGCAGCTTTCCATTCTTTTTTTTTTTTTTTTTTTTTGCAGCTTTCCATTCTTAAAGATGGCAAATTTACAGCCTCTGACATAATTTTGTCTCCATGAGAACAGATTAGAACTAATTGATTTTTGTCTGTAACATAATCATAAAGATCCTTACAAAGACAGAGAGAAACTATTGATATTAACAGGTTATAGGCCAATGCAATTTTCCAAACTATCTGCTATTCTGGAAATCAGGCAAAATGAGAACTCACCGGCTATATGAGTAACGGGAAAAATAATACTTCTGTCCTTTCCATGTAATGCCAAGGCATTATCCCAAATGGCATGTCCCAAATGTTTACCTTGCCCTTTTTTTTTTCAGATTCTGATTCATTAACAAATATTAGCTTTGTGTTTGTATTTGTTTGTTTTATATAGTTTTAGAAGCTTATGTTAATATCATAGCATACAGATATGTGTATGTGTGCCTGGAAAGCTGAATTGAACTACAGAAATCTATTTTTCTATAGTTATTTATATACAGCTTAGATCTTTAAAATCAAATCATACAGTAGTAAGAGTCAAGATAAAAATGTCAACTTTAATAGGAAAAGTGAGTCAAGAATAGAATGTGTGGAAAATGTTTTGCCCCAGAGCAACAATTTGTGTTGTCAGTAGATGTTTCGGTGAAGGTTACTTAGCTTCCTTGTGCCTGTTCTTCATTTATTTTAAATGCAGAGAGATGACTAATTGTCAAATCCAATATATGCCTTTTAATTAGCATCTTCAAAATTCCTCTTTTGGCATCTATGTAACTGTCCTGACTTCATTGTCTAATTTTCCTCACCTTATAAAATGGTAGTCACAGGAGTCCTGCCTTTTCATCTTTCCGTTTTTTTTCTAGACAGTGTAATGCATATTCTTATCTTCAGTTTCAACCAGTGACTCTTTAATCAATATTTTCCCAGCCCAGACAGGTTTCTGATTCTCAGACCCATATTTTAATTACACACCCAGCTGTCTCAAAGGCACCTCAAATTAAATAAATCCCAAACAGAATTTATTATCATGCCCTACAACCCTCTCCACTTCTCTATTGGGTTAATGACAACTGTTGCTTAAACCAATCTGGGACTGAGCTTGACCTCATGTCTTCATCAAGCCACATATCAAGACATCATAAAATCTCATTGATTTTTCTCTCTCCTAATTTTGCTTGAATACAGTCCTCTGGCTCTGGTGTGTTTTTTCTCTAACTTATTGAGGGCCTACTCTCTACCGGGTATTGTGCTCACCTTCTAGGAAGATTTTCTCATTTAATGTCACATTAACTCAAGGAGGTATGTGCTTTCATTGCTATCATTATCCTTATTATGCAGACAGGGAACCTGATTATGAAGGATTTAAAAAAAAATAAATGCCCAAGGTCACACTGCTGGAGAGTAGCAGGGCCAGGGTTTGAATACAGTTCCGACTGCCACGTGTAGGCCCTTAAAGAGCTATAGTCACATTCCCTTGCCCTTTCCTTTAGACTCCTGCTGTCCTTCTGTTTCCTTATAGGGCAGTTTTCAAAGGGGGTTTGTGGACAACTGGGGCTTCCTGAATCCTTTTCAGGGAGACAATAAGATCTAAACTATTTTCCTAAGACTAATCCCAAGATGATCTTTGCTTTTCTCCTTGAGAGCGCAAAAGTCATGGTATGAAACAGCTCATAGGTTAGTAGGAAGCAAGGTGATGGCATCAAACCATAGGATGAATCTTTGTTTTCTTCACCACCACATACTCCTAGTAAGAAAAAAGTGCCAGTTCGTAAGAATGTCTTTGATGGGGCACCTGGGTGGCTCAGTCAGTTAAGTGTCTGCCTTCGGCTCAGGTCATGATCACGGGATCCTGGGATTGTGTCCCACATCAGGCTCCCTGCTCAGTGGGGAGCCTGCTTCTTCTCTCTCCCTCTGCTTGCTGTTCCCTCTGCTTGTGCTTTCTCTCTCTCTCTCAAACAAATAAATGAATGTCTTTGATGAAGCAGTAAACATTATTCATCTTATTAAATCTTGAACATGTGCTTTTAATGTTCCATATGATAAAACTGGAAAAATACATGAAGCATTTTTGTTGCGCACTGTAGTGCTGTGGTTATCTCACTTGTGTGATTGTGTGAGTCAGAAGGTGACAAAGCCACTTTCTCTTTTTTTCATGGAACATCATTTTCACTTGAAAGAAGAACTGACAAACTATGGTTATTCAGACTCCGATATTTAGCAGATATTTTCTAAAAACTGAACAAAGGAAAAGCCTGTCACTTCAGGAAAAGCGAATGACAGCACTCATTGTCAATGTTAAAACTGGAGCTTTCAAGTGGAAACTGGAATTTTGGAAAACTTGTACCTGCCTCTGGGAACTAGACAGCCTCCCAATATATTATGACTTTTCTCATGAGATCACTGGTGATATTAACAAATATGATTTTTGAATGTTAATGACATTTGTCAAATCTGGGGAAATCTGCAAAATACTGTCCCAGTATTTTCCAAATGATCCATGCATGAAAGTACAAAATCCATCCAAAAGGCAAAATCAGTAAAAAGTTCCTGATACAGGGGCACCTGGGTGGATCAGTCCTTAAGTGTCTGCCTTCGGCTCAGGTCATGATCTCAGGGTCCTGGGATCAGGCCCCGCATCCAGCTCTTTGCTCAGTGGGAAGCTTGCTTCTTCCTCTCCCTCCCCCTGCTTATGTTTGCTCTCTTGCTGTCTCTCTCTCTGTCAAATAAATAAATAAAATCTTTAAAAATAATAAAATAAGAAGTTCCTGACACAGTTTCAGATTCTACACTGAAACTAATTTAAAAAATTATCATTTGTAGAGTTTTGGTGTGTATCAAAGAATATTCACAAGTGCCTAAAAAGACAAGTAATATACTCCTTCCTTCTCCAGCTATATATGTACTTCAATCAGAACAACGTATCTCAACAGACTGAACTTGGAAGCAGATAAGAGACTCTGGCTGTATTCCATTATGCCAGACAGTAAAGAGATTTGTCCAAATTTAAAATAAATTCCTTCTTCTCACACTATTTTTTGAATTTGTGAAAGTATAGTTATCTTTATTAAATATAGTTATCTTTATGTATCTTTATTACATTGTATACATAGACATACAAAGGCTTATTATTACATTAATACAAGTTATAAAATCTTCTAATTTTTAATATGGTAAATATGAATAGATAAGCTGCCTATAAACAAAAGCTCTTTGACATTGTTGTTAATTTTAAGAGTATGAAAGGATCCTAAAACCAAAATGCTTGAAAAACCACTGCTCTAGGGTCAGCCCACCTGTCTACCCTTCATTACTGCCACCATTTTTATAATCTTCAAGTTGATCCCATCACTCCCATCCATGGCTGATTAAGCATGCTGTAAAAGACCTTTGGTAGTATATCCTGCCAGTGTTTCAGTCCGTGCTCTTACCAGTCTCTTTTGAACAAGTTGGTCTCTACCCATAATGAATTTCTTTAATTCTTCCTAGGCCCTCCTTTTTTCCCATGAATATACTGTCTCCCAGTCTAACATGTCTCTACTGATATGTCTTCCTACCAACTTTGTCCCAACTACTACTACCACACTAGTTGGTCAAATCCCAACCAGTCTAATAAAAATTTCCTCAGGGAAACTTCCCTTCGCATCCTTACCTGGGCAGAATAAATTGCTCCCATTTATGGAGCTCAGACAATAATCAGCTGTATATAATTGTATTATAATTATTTGTGTCCACATCCCTCACCCTGGACTCTCAGCTCCTTAAGTCCAGGGACCACAGGTGTTAATTCAGCCACAATGTTGATACATAGTAGCCTCTCAATAAATATTTCTTGAATAAATGATCCTAATCCTTCCAGGCTTAAAATTCTGGGTCCATCCTATAGTAGGATTTTTTTGAAATACAGTATTTTTATTGATTAACAGAAGGATGCATTTCCTTTACTCACCCACTTTCATAGACGCACTTTGGTTTTTAATCAAAGAGATCATCTCCTTAGATCTTTTTTTATCTTTTTTGTCCTTGCAAGGAGAGTTCTGGAGAAAATTTGGCATATTAAATTTGATATATTTTAATAAATTATAATGCACATATATTCATTAATAATACATATCTCACACCAAGGCATCAGTAGGAATTAATTTTTAAAAAGTCCTCTCTAATTAGAATATAAAATTATGTAAGAGGTCTATATAATAGGCTATGAAGAACAAGAAGGAAGAGGGAAAAAAATTAAAATAGAACTGCCATGGAACTAGCAGATGTTTCTAAACAGCAAATCTGCAGAAGAAGCCATGAGAAGTTCCCCTCATTGAGATTTTTAATGTCTTAACCTATCCAAATATTGGGCAAACCTTAGTTCACCTTGGAGGAAAAGCCAAGAGTCTGGAACTGGCCTATCTTCTCAGGATTTAGAGACAATAATGTGGCAATTTCAAAGAGACTTCTTTACTTCTTTTTGACCACGACTCAAATTCTTTGTTCTAATCCTTGATAAGTGAATAGGAAGGTAAAAATTATTTCTGTTGAAATATGTTTTTACAATTGTTTACAAACAATTGTAAAAGTTGAAATACATGAGTTGAAATACAACTCATCTCAGAGAAATCAAAGTAGTCTATACACATCATTAAAATATCTCCACATTAGGTATTTTTAACCTAATTTCATTTTAAAACTTAGGAATCAGGAAACTCAGGTTACATCAGAAAAATTGGTTATTTCTTTATGGCAAAGCCACATATAGGTAAGGTATTTCAATGACACTGAGGGAAGTTAAATGTCATAAGCAAACTGCTAGTGACAGACTCAATATGAACCCAGAACTCAGATTTTATTGCTTCATGTTTTTCATTCCATTGTTAATAAAGAGACAAAAATTCGTTTAACTAAATGCTCAAGTAAAAAGGTAAACTTTTTTTTCTCCCCTAAGAAAGCAACCATGTTTCATAGAAATGTCTTAAGATAGCTTTGTCACGCTGTTTCATTTTCTTTAGCACTTGGTAAGAACCAAATCCTTTCAATTCATGAAGGTGATGAGAGATAAGTGGATTACACGTCTCTGGGTATTTAAGGCTTGCAGTTAATGTGCAAACTCCTTCCACATTCAAAAGTATAAATGTGATTATTCCCTGCAGCCTAGTGCTGGGTTCTGTGAACATCAAAATGGACATCAAATGGCTAAAAACTTTAATTCTAGTTTGTGCCATTTGCCATGAATCTGGAAGGCACAAAATAAATAGTTGAATTAGGTTTGAGAATAATCATTCTATTTTAATAAAAAATGAACCAACTATTTATTTTGTGCCTTCTGAATTCATTTGATAGAGTACAAAACAAAACAAAAAAACAAAAAGCCCCATCCCACCACAAATCAGAAGTTCTTTTTCAGAACTAGTGCCAAAAATGGCATGGCTTTTTGACATCTGATATTTTATAACTTAGAATATACTTTCATAGTAGCAGAAAATACAGCAATGTCATATTATAAATAATAATTCAATAAAAAGACACAACTATTAAAATACTTTAGTCACTGGAATAGAACAGGGAACTAGTAATCCAGATATAAACTCAAAAAACATATGTAATTATCTATAATCATCATTTTTCTTATGTTGCTATAAGATCTAGAGTTCCTTATTGTCTATAAGCTTAGTATATCCATGCAATAAACAGCTAAGAATTAAAAGGCTATTTAAGGATAAACTACTATGGAGACCAGAATAAATGTGGGGGCAGAGATGAGGTAGGTGGTTGGGATAGGGAAAATGTCACAGATGACTTTGATGATTACCCTGATGTCATGGTTGTAGACTGTTCTATAAGAGATGATGTACTCACTGTATTTTGTTGTTACTGTTTCTATTTTCTATCCTGATTTTTTAAATGTGATTTTGGCACAATGCAAAATAAAATAACCATTAACTTAGGTTTCGAAATACAAGAAACCACCTTGGGTTTTTGGTATTTTTGACAGTTCTATCACATTTCTAGCAGAATTTCTTTTTTTTTTTTTTTACCTTTCCTGGAGAACTGAGCAGGTGTTTGACTTCTTTCATTTCTAATCCCAGACAGTTGCTTGCCATGTATGAATATGCCCCTGTACTCTGTACTTCCTAGCCCACTCCTGGAGTTCACTGGTCAACTGTGGTTCCACCAAGTAAGGGCCTTACTTAAAGGAGAGTGGCTCAAATTGTGAGAATGCCTGAAACCACAACAGAGGAAAACAGCTGAAGGAATGAAAGATAATTAGATTATAATAGTTGACACCAACATAGTGCTTACTAATTCTAAAACTATTCTAGACATTTAATGTAAATTAATTCATTTACTCCTTATGATAATCTGGGAGGTCAGTTCTCATAGCATCCCCATTTTATTAATGGAGACTGATGGACTGAGGGGTTACATCCTGTGAAGTCATACAGCTCATAAATGACAGAGCCAGGGTTAAGAATAGAGAGAGTCTACCTCCATAGTCCATACTTCTAACCACTACATCAAATGGAAGATTCAAAAAGAATATTAAAAGTATCTTGGAATAGTTGAATAACAGCAGACTGGAAAAGAAAATACATTCTGCATTGCCTCAGAAGATGCTTCAGAAGGAGCCAGGGTGAAAAGCTGAAAGAAACTAGCTTTGGGAGCACCTGGATGGCTCAGTCTGTTAAGCATCTGCTTTCGGCTCAGGTCATGATCTCAGGGTCCTAGAATCCAGCCCCATGTCAGGCTCCCTGCTCAGCAAGGAGTCTGCTTTTCCCTCTCTCTCTGCCCCTCCCCCTTGCTCATGCTCTCTCTCTCTCTCTCTTGCAAATAAATAAAATCTCTGAAAAAGAAAAGAAAATAGTTTTGACTTCTCTATCACTGCTGACGGTCAGACTTTGTTTGGAGAACCAGCGGTCAACGATGATGCTGCTGATGACCAGAACAGTGGTTGGATTAGGCAAAACTTCTTTTCCCATTCTGAGATTTTATGAGTCACACATATACCATTGTATTTCTTTATTTGGAGGGTGAGTAAGAGGTGATAAAAGGAGTTCAGGTGGGGAATAAGGGATCCTTAAGTAATTTCACTGAGAAGCATCTCGGACATCATTCTTTTTACCAAAGTATACTATAATGTTTTGGCTCAAAGTTTCAGACCAGACTTTGATAGACTTATAAAATTAGTTTATTGAACATTAGATTGAATAATGATGCTTCCAGATTAAAATCTGTAGTGCAGCTCTAAAATATACTTTCAAAAAGTTACCAGAAGAATCCTCAAAGGAGCATTGTAAAATGTTTATACTGTGCATTGCCAAAGAAGTCTATGCATCGAAGAAGAAAAGGTTTTTTTCACCAGAAATAAATATTCATTTATTAATATACTAGCAAAGAAATTACTAGAAGAAACATGAAATGACATCTTGGCTGATTTTCTTAATCCCTCTCGCTCACTTGCTTTCCTAACTCTTGTGCACTTTATTCCTTGGTAGGCAATTCTTATGCAAGAAGCTAAACGTAATTAAATGTGCAGGATGAAAAGATGGCACAGGCACTGCTGGTACCCCCGGGGCCTGAAAGCTTCCGCCTTTTTACTAGAGAATCTCTTGCTGCTATCGAAAAACGTGCCGCAGAAGAGAAAGCCAAAAAGCCCAAGAAAGAACAAGACAATGATGATGAGAACAAACCAAAGCCAAACAGTGACTTGGAAGCTGGGAAGAACCTTCCATTTATTTATGGAGATATCCCTGCAGAGATGGTGTCAGAGCCCTTGGAGGACCTGGACCCCTACTATATCAGTAAGAAAGTGAGTGTTGATATTATACTTTCAAAAGTTAAGTTATATGTCCAAATTTAAGTCTTTAATTAAACACTGATATACTTTTCTCTGGCTCATATACATACTGCATCATAAGTTTTCTACTATTAAAGATTTTATACTTTTTATTCCCACTTTTAAGCACCATAGCCAAAGTCAAGATTCAGCTACAGTAAAGAGATATGAGAGATAAACAATTTCTATAATTTCATAGTAACTGAGATAGTCGAAATTAAAATTGACACTCGCAAAGCAAAATATCTGTTATCACTGACATATTTAAACACATGGTAGACAACAGAAAAAGAGCCATGCAAAAGAAGAGTTATGGACATATGTACTCATTTTTCTGTCCTTAATTGGCTTGAGGTTTCCTCACAAGAAATTTGTATTCTAAAGGGTAATAATCTTAGTTAGCATCCTCCTATAAGAAGATAATACATTGACAAACACGGTCACACCTACTTATTGTTAAAACATCGCTCTGCGGAAAAAAAATGTCAAGAACAAAAGACAAGACCTCTCAAGTTTTCTCTATCTACATATGGTTTGAATCAAGTTATGACTATGCCTTGCTAATGTTACAATAACAGTATAATTCTGTCATTTAAACCAGCTGTGTGGAGTTCTACAGTAAATTTTTTAAATGGATGATAGATTCTGCATCATCTAATTGAGCATTTTGGCATTTTATAACCACAATTTGTATTTCACATTTATAAGCATAAAAACAGGTCTAAGTAAAAACTAAAGATAAATAAGTATCACCATGAATTGATGGTTTGTGGTTTAAAGAAGATAGTGAATGCCTTTATTAATCAGAGCTAGTCCTTTTAATAAGAATGGCTAAAGAAACTGCATTCTCTAAGCAGGATGCAATTTAATCTTATAAGATCAGTGATGGGTAAAGAACCTGATAGTTAACCATCTGCAGGTGGAACTAGCCCTACTGCCCTCAAGGAGAGCTTCTCAAACTTGCATGTGTATAGACATCATCCAAGGATCTTGTTCAGATACAGATGTCTGGATGGGGTTAGAGATCTTGCATCTCAAGTTCTCAAGTGAGATTCCTGCTGCTATCATACACGGGCCACACTTGGAATAGCAAGCTATAAAATGCTTTCCATACATCATAAAACCAACCTAAATAGTTAAACAGACCTTTCCTTTTCCTTTGAAGCTAATTTCATAAAGGTGGCATTTAATATAGATTCACATATTTTTAAAAGTCATTTATTCCAGTACTCTACTATACACGTGATAAGGAAAAATCTGAAATTTAGTTATTGTATTATTACACATGATGATGACATTGAGACATCCTCAGGAAGCTAGAATAAAATTCTCTTTAAAATTACTGATTCAAAGTATATATTTGCAAAGATGTCTTGAAGAGACAGGGGTATGCTCACTCTGACATGCTTAGAAGTATTAGCTACTTAAAGGAAGTATCCTTAAGAAAGGAAATTGATAAGATTAAGGGGTGGGGAGAATGAGAGACAAATACTGGCATTTTCCAAGGGAAACAGATCTTCGGAGTAGCCCTAAAAGCATTTTCCTCCCCAAATCAGGGCTATTTCATTGCAGACGGGCTACAGTGGGCTACCTAACAGAGGTGTCATTAAACATTGTGCAGCATTTGATTAAGTCAGCTTGTTTGGACTCCACCCTCAGCAAAGAACCTTCTTATTATCATTTGTCTTCCCACAGATCTGCTTGAAAGGAAAGAAAATGCTGATTATGCCACTGCAATTATTTCAGTGCACGTGACAGTAATATAACTCGTCGTAAATAAGTAGATTGGCATTCTGATTTTGTATGTGAGGCTTTCAGTCTTGGTTACTGTGAGTCTGCTGCTAAGAAACAGAATTGTTCTCTGTGTGCTAACAAAGTCAGTTTTTATTGCCTCCCTGTCTGAGAACTAGAGTTGGACCTTGATTTATCCCTAGTGGCCATGGTCCATCTTGGGAGACACCTAGACTATTTACTTCTTAGTGTTGGCACACTGCCTTTCTTTATGAAGTATCTATAAAAATGAAGACTGAGGTACTATTGAAGAAAAAGGTAGTTCGTGATTGTTAGGATTGAAGGAGCTAAAGTAAGAAGCTAATAGAAAATTTCTGGAATTTAAAAACACAGTATGAAGTTTATGTTAATTATTTAATAACACAGGTAAAAGGCACTTCAAAACTGTAAAGCATTATATAAGTTTTCTACCATTAATTATGATATATTTTACATACCTAATTTAATCAGATAATCAGATAAGCCACATCACAACGTATTTCAATGTGTTTAAGTTGACCAGGTAATGACTGAAGAACAGTGACGGTGATAATCATAATAAGCTAACATTTGTTGTGCTCCTACTTTGTTGGGCACTGTTTCAGTGCTTTAAGTGGCATAATTCATTTAATATTCCAAGAGCCAGTCAAGAAGTATTATGTTAACCTCATTTTACACACGGGATGTCAAGCCCAGAGAGGTCAAGTAACTTGCCCAAGTCACATTCCATAAGTGGTGAATTCAGGAATTGAACCCAGGCAGTAAGAGATCTTAAGCACTAAGCAAAACTATATATGGCATTGATTAATAAAATGAAAGAAAACATTTAAAAATTGGTTATATACTTTTTTGAATTCTCTACTTGGTATGGTCCTATTCAGAGATGTAAAGCTTACTCTTGCCTCGAGTAGTAAACATTTTAATGAACCTATAAGATATATATTTATCTGGGGAAAAGCAAGCAGCATCTCAGGGTGAACAACAACTAGTCTGACATAATTTCAGCTATACTAGTTATTTACTTGCTGTATTAGTACTAATATGTAATAATATTTTAAGTCACATCATTATTTATCATTAGAGACCAGATTTTGGAGTTGATATTATTTATCCTTCCTCCAATTATCTGTCACTCTCTCCAGTAATTTTTAGTTTAGGCACATCTCTCAATAACCTCAGAGTGCCAAATTTCAAGTGTCTTCCTTGTAATTATTTCAGTATACAGGATATTAGCATTTTATTCCTCATTTCTCAGGACTCGAGGTTTTGTGTTAGCTGGTGTTCCCCAGAAATAAGCTGAAATTATGTTCTTAAGGTCTGCTCTGTTCCAGAACCTACAAATTCAATGAAGATGCCCTTAGCATGTCACTTTTAATCCCATTAGTTCCACGAAGGCTAAGGCTAATCTCTCAGGAGAGCAGAGCACATTTAAAGGGACAGTTCATTCCTGTCACTCTATTTTTGGAGATTTTTCCAAATAAATTCCTCTCCTAATGTTACAAGTGGTAACTGCTTTTTTTAGGGAAACTGCCTCACAAAAGCATGAGTAAATGCACTTTAAATTATTGTGAACTTTACATCATTGACCGCCTATACGGATCTAGATTGTTTGTCATAGTAAATGATCAAATCCTGTGAATTCAAGAAAATCCTTTAATGCATTTGTGCCTCGAGGGCAGTTTTCCCAATATCCACTGTACCTTATGGATGAGCTCAATGCTACTAAAAAAGTTTACTTGCCCTCCTCATAGAATTGTTCAAATTTATAGATTGCAATTCATGGAAAATGTTTGGTTAGATAATGCTTGGCTCCATGGTCTTGAATACAAAAGGGCAATGTATAGAGAAATTGTTTTCTCTGTCCTTTATACTCAAAATATAAGTATTTCTGTCTACCTATCAAACACTATCATGTTGTCAGTTAACATGACTGTATGGGATACAGACCTTAGTTTAAGAGTAAAAACATATTATTAAGCAAATGGATGTATTGATGTCTTAAAGGTAAATGACATCTTAAAGGTAAGCCTGCACTTAATTAAAGCAAGTATTTATGTACAAACCACACAAATACTGTGGAAAAAATTGAGAAAAAGTACTTACAAGCTTTTATGCTCAACAGTTTTTAGCTTAGTCCTCAGTGGAATGAACCCTACATGTAAATTCCGACTTGACTGTAATTAAAAGCAACAGGCAATGCGTGCAAATTAATACACTAAGACTTACTGGTAAAGGGAAACAATTAGGAAGTGATCAGAAGGCAGTAATTTATCTGGAAAGACATGATGGAGGAGGTGATTTTGATAATTGAGGACATTTCTGATAGTAGGGCTTTTCAACCCTGGCTGCATATTAAAATTACCAGAAGACATTTTTTAAATAATACCCATGTCTGTACCCATCCTCCAGAAATTCTGAATTCTGATTCAATTGGTTTTGCATGGGACCCAAACACTGGCAATTTTTAAATCACCTCAAGAGATTCAAATATGCAGAGAGGACTAAGAACCTTTGATATAATAGTTGGTTGTACCTCATCGACAGGCCTGTTATGGACCTGAAATGTGGGGGGAGTTTGTATTAGATGACCTCTCAGGTACCTCCTTCCTCTAGGATTTCATGACACATTTTCATAATCAGAGGAGGAAGCTGACAGGTTGTGAGTGAAACTGACAGGTGGACTGAATTTGTTGGACCTGAGATGTCTTAGTAGGAAAAACTAAAAGATGATCCTACAGAGAAATGCTGGGTAATCACAGGGTATGGCTTAAATGCTAAATTGATGGTTACAGGTTTCAGGTCATAGAATCAAAGCTACAGAATGCCCTTTGAAATGATGTATTGAAGTTTAATTCTCAATGCAGCTGTCCCTCCTCAGTATTACCAGCAGATCGACAAAATCAGCAAAACCAGTTTATTCAGCCTGTTTGAACATTTTAAAGTAGGACAACTTCCATAGGGAAAATAGAGAGGATTCACAAACTTTAGAGTTCAAAGACTTGAAATAATTAAAATAAAAAAGATTATTTTAGTAGCAATATGTACAGAATAATCTGAAAAAGTTACCAAAGCTGGAGACAGATGGTAAGCTTTAAATAAAACTGGAGTCTGTAAAGTTACAATTTGATAAAAAAAATTGTGTAGGATCATCGGTTTGTATCAGAAATTGGAACTCTAGAGACAAATTAGATAACAGTAAATCATATGTTTATCTGTAGCCATATGTTAAGTTAGGGAAGAAACATCTAACGTGTTTATAGTTACAGTATACCAACTCGTTTAAACAAAGAAGTTTGAACAAACAAATCAGGTAAAAAGTTCTTCATGAGTTTAAGCTCTTCAAGTAAGACACATGTCTAATCTAGTAACTTTTTTCATATTTTCTTTTTCAGACTTTTATAGTATTGAATAAAGGGAAGGCAATTTTCCGATTCAGTGCCACCTCTGCCTTGTATATTCTAACTCCACTAAACCCTGTTAGGAAAATTGCTATTAAGATTTTGGTACATTCATATCCTTTTCATGTGATTGAAAGATGGTGCTTGATTTTATAGAAAATGTCATTCTTTTATATATATTTTTATATATTTTTATTTTACATTTATTTTTTATATATACAAATAATTTCTTTTATATTAATGGTGTGTTACTTAATCTGTTCTCATTGATTTTCTGCCATTTATAAAAAGATTAGTATGGAATGACTATGATAATTCTAGAAGTAGAACAATATTAGTGAACATGTAAATGAAACATACTGTGTAGAAGGAACAACAGCAAATCTACTTCACACTTTTATTATCCTCCAGACCATACATAATTATTGCTAAAGAAACGTAGTCTATTGCAGTTAGTATTATTATCTATATTACCAAATGTTCATACTTTTATGCATTAATTGATTCTGTATCTTCAGCACCTGGATCTGTCCATCCTTCCTTCACCAAATACTTATTAAACTATGCATGTGTCTATATATCTGATTATATTTAAAAATCACTGAAATTAAGACTATTTACAATGATAGTCAAAAACCATACAAGGAAGGACAGAATAGGTGTGGATTTCAAGAAAATTCTCCAATAAGTAATAAAATAGAAAGATATTCAGAGGTTGTGTTTAAGAATGGACATTTATTTTTATTTTTTTAAGTTTTATTTAAATTCCTGTGAGTTTAACATACACTGTAATATTAGTATCGTGTACAATTTAGTGATTCAACACTTCCATGCAATACCCAGTGCTTATAACTAGTACACTCCTTAATCCCCATCATCAACTTAACCTATCCCCCCCACGTCCCGTCTGGTAACTGTGAGCATGTTCTCTGTAGATAAAGAGTCTATTTCTTGGTTTGCCTCTTTTTCCTCCTATGATCACTTGTTTGTTCTTTGATTGACTTGTTTCACTTAGCATTATGTCCTCTAGCTCCATCCATGTTTTTGCAAATGGCAAGATTTCAATCTTTTTTATGGCTGAGTAATATGCGTGTGTGTGCGTGCGCGCATGCACACACCCACATCTTCTTTATTCATTCATCAGTTGATGGACATTTGGGCTCTTTCCATAATTTGTCTATTGTAGATAATGCTGTTATAAACACTGGGGAGCATGCATCCCTTTGAATTAGTATTTTTGTATTCTTTGGATAATTACCTAGTAGTACAATTGCTGGACTTTAGGGTAGTTCTATTTTTAACTTTTTGATGAGCCACCATATTGTCTTTCAGAGCTATATCACTTTGCATTGCCGCCAACAGTGTAAAAGGGTTCCCCTTTCTCCACATCCTTGCCAACATCATTTGTTTCTTGTGAGATGTTACCATTTTTTTCTTTTTCAAATTTATATTTAAATTCTAGTTAGTTAACATATAGGGTAATACTGATTTCAGGAGAATTTAGTGATTCATCACTTACACAAAGCACCCAGTGCTCAACACAAGTGTCCTCCTTAATACCTATCATCCATCTAGCCCATTCCCCGCCCACCTCCTCTCCATCAATCCTATAGTTAAGAGTCTCTTATGGTTACCTTCTCTCTTTCCCCCCCCATGTTCATCTGCTTGTTTCTTAAGTTCCACACATGAGTGAAATCATATGGTATTTGTCTTTCTCTGACTGAATTATTTTGGTTAGCCTAATACATTCTAGCTCTATCCATGTCATTGCAGTGGCAAGATTTCTTTCTTTTTGATGGTTAATATTCCAGTGTGTGTGTGTGTGTGTGTGTGTGTGTGTGTGTGTGTATACATACTGCATCCTCTTTATCCACTAATCAACTGATGGACATTTGGACTCTTTCCATAATTTGGTTATTGTTGATAATGCTGCTATAAACATCAGTGTGCATGTGACCCTCTGAATCAGTATTTTTTTATCCTTTGGGTAAATACCTAGTAGTGCAATTACTGGGTCATAGGGAAGTTCTATTTGTAACTTTTTGAGGAACCTTCGAACTGTTTTCCAGAGTGGCTGTACCAATTTGTATTATCATCAAGAGTGAAAGAGGGTTCCCCTTTTTCCACATCCTCATCAACAACGTTGTTTCCTGTATTGTTAATTTTAGCCATTCTGACAGGTGTGAGGTGATATCACATTATAGTTTCGATTTGTATTTCCTTGATGGTGAGTGATGTCAAACATCTTTTCATATGCTTCTTGGCCATCTGTATTTCTTCCTTGGAAAAATGTCTATTCATATCTTCTGCCCATTTTTAAATTACATTATTTGTTCTTTGTGTGTTGAATTTCGTAAGTTCTTTATATATTTTGGATACTAATCCTTTATCAGATATGTCATTTGCAAATAATCTCCCATTCTGTAGGCTGCCTTTTAGTTTTGTTGACTGTTTCCTTTGTTGTGCAAAAGCTTTTTATTTTGATGAAGTCCCGATAGTTTTTTATTGCTTTTGTTTCCCTTGCCTCGGGAGACATATCTAGTAAGAAGTTGCTATGGCTGATGTCAAGGAGATTACTGCCTGTGTTCTCCTCTAGATTTTAATGGTTTCCTGTTGCACATTTAGGTCTTTAATCAAGAATGGGAATTTTATATAGATAGATTCAAAATAGCCTTATAAAAACTAAAAGAGAGACAAAAGATTGGTTAACCTAGAGATAGGGCAAATAGGACTGAACTTTCTGAGGTTCATTTGAATTCCTTTTATTCTACGGTTTGATATTAGCAAGAATTTGTATTTTTAAATAAAAGATTTGTCCCAAAATAATCATATTCTTCCTTAGAGTGAAGTCTGATTGAGATCCTCATAGAAATTAATTACAGCTAATTTTCAGGAAGTTTTCAAAATGGCATTTATCTGTTTAGGTATGGTGTGGACTAGATACAGAAGGATATCTAGATGGCCCATTAAGTCCCCTCACAGTCTAAAGTGAAAATAAAAATTTACAGAGCCGGGGCACCTGGGTGGCTCAGTTGGTTGGGCGGCTGCCTTCGGCTCAGGTCATGATCCCGGAGACCGGGGATTGAGCCCCACATCGAGCTCCCTGCTCAACGGGAAGCCTGCTTCTCCCTTTCTCACTCCCCCTGCTGTGTTCCCTCTCTCACTGTGTTTCTCTCTGTCAAATAAATAAATAAAATCTTTAAAAAAATGTACAAAGCCATATTAACTTATCAGCAAAAAATTCTCTCTCCCTTTACTCTTATAAACACTAAAAGAATGAGTCACATCACAATAAGACTATTAAGAGTACCTAATTACAGTACAATTCTCAGTCACCATAATCCTCAAATAAACTGGGGAATACAGGGTATTTATATTACATTCATTAATGTTTTGTCATTCAGTGGTGATTTTAAATTATAACTGAAGTTGCACTTCAGATATAATAACATATATATTTTTTACACTTTTACACTTACATTGTGACGTTACTGAAGAACCTCATTTCCCCTTATCATGATATTTCACATAACTGACTGGAATGCAAAATTCCCATTGCTTAAAATAGAGATCTCTTTCCATTAAATTCAGTTCCATGAAATTTTAGATTTCATATAAAAATGAAAAAGAGTAGACCAAGAATGTCTGACATTCTTTGAAGTTTATTACTTTTGCCATTGTTTTAAAACAAGACAAATTCACAAGTAACTTTGATGATTTTTTTTTTTTTTTGGTGTTGGGTTGTTTGTAAATGGTCATGATGACATACTAGCATTTATTCCTTAACTATAATCTACTTTATTCAGCATGCTTATCATGTGCACTATTTTGACCAACTGCGTATTTATGACCTTGAGTAACCCTCCAGACTGGACGAAGAATGTAGAGTAAGTAGGAATGACTTCTTCAAATGAGAAACGCACACTCAAATTACCTAGCAATTGCTTTATGGTTATGGTCTGACTTAAGTTTTACACTTTTTTGGAGTCAGGCTAAAAACTTCTAAGAACAATGATTTCCATAACATGAAAGAACATAAGGGAAGTCCTTTGGGGGAGTTTCTCTTATTTGAGGTAAGTATTCTTTCCAAAAGATGCATGATAGTATCTGTTTAAGAAAGGTTATAAACAGTATATACATTAGCTGGTAAACTACACCAATCATTTAGCACAAAAGCTAAGATTAAATCATAGTTATGCATTTTAGATTTTTTAAAACATGACCATTTGGGGCACCTAGGTGGCTTAGTGGGTTATGCACCGGGCTCTTGATTTCAGATGAAGTCATGATCTCAAGGAGCCTATGAAGAGACCTGCATCAAGCTCTGCACTCAGCAAGGAGTCTGCTTGAGGATTCTCTCACTCTCTCAAATAAATAAATAAATCTTTTTAAAAAACCAACAATAATGACCATTTAAGTAATACAATAAATAAAATTATTTTATTCTAGTATATTACTATTATTGTTATATTCCCATAAAACTGATTTAGGTGTTTAGCTTAATATTATTACAGTTGGTATTTTGGTTATATGTTGTATCATTATAGTTAGGAAAATACATTTAGGTGTTTCAGTAACTTAGATATTAGTTATATTTAGGTATGTAGTTTATTTAGACGCGGAATGTGTGCTGAAACACCACAGATGTGTTCCAACAAAGAAACAAAACGTCCCTAAAAATCATAGCTCAAAAAATAACTGAGCTCAAGGGGAAAACATGAAAGAGCTGATGACTCAAAACTTATGAAACTTTGTAATTAGAACACCAATAAAAACTGTAACAATCCCAATAAAAAGATACTGGCCAACTTAAAGCTCTATAGACTTTTGTACCTAAAATCACAGCCAAAGACTCCTTTGCAGTTTCAGACTGCAAGCCTTGTTCTTTCTCCCTTAAGATGAAGACATGGGGACATTTCTATCATGTCATCAAAATAAAACATTTGATTTATTATTTTAATACAATGAACAGGTCTAAGCACAATAGTTTTTAGGCATGTTAAACTAGCCCCTGCTTCCACTAAAGAAGGCTCTTAACATATGTCAATTTTCTGCATTAGTACTAAGGTCTTCCTTTAATGCTAAGGATGTTTTATTTAAGTATGAGGAAAAAGATGCCACTACTTGATTCAAAACATCAGTGTGCTGGGGGAAATTTGTGCATTAACTAACATAATTTCTGCATTATAACAACATTATTCCCTAAGTTATCCTTCACATGTGAGGTTATTCATGAGAGAGAAACATATTATTTAGTGAAACAGAAGGTGTTAGATTATGCAGGTTATTTATTCATTGTATAATACAATGATAAGGCTTAATGAAAAAAGTTTCTAGTATGTTATTTTTATTGTCATATTTTTAAAAGTAATATCCAATAGGAGATAAGGTATTACAAAAATATTGCCACTTCTATTTGTTTTTATAGGCTTCTATGAGGATTTAATGCACTATTCTAAGCCACCATTTGACAGTTTAACACATTAAAAAAATTTTTTAATAGCAGCTTGGAAGTACTCCTTAGAAATCATTTTAGTAGGGAATCCAGTTCTTAGGTTGAGCTAAGCAATTCAACAGAATTCTTAATTATTATTTATGATTTGTGGATTAACAAATGTACATACCTATATAAAACCATTCTGTATGTACTCTTCCTAGAAGAAATTACTGAAGCATTTAAACATGTACAAATCACATTTAGGTAAAGAGGACATTTGAATATTACTATTTGGATATGCAGGTCTCTCTTTTCTTGGTGGGAGAGCAGAGGGGAGGGGTCAAGGTAAAGGGAGAAATCTTAAGCAGGCTCCATATCCAGCACAGAGCCCAATGTGGGCGTAATCTCATGATCGTGAGATCATGACCTGAGCCAAAATCAAGATCAGATGCTTAACCAACCTAGCCACCCAGGCCACTCAGCAGGTTTCTCTTTTTAAAGTCATTTTTAGGGATAACTATGTCCATTATGAAAATGGTCTTACCCATACAAAAGTTCTGGAGTTCATTCAGTGGGAAAACTTTGCACGATTATCAGGATAATTTACCATTTGACAGCAAAGTAGCAGGAAAACAAGCAAAATTAGTGGTTATAGCCAACAACCCAAACAAAATAAACAAGAAAGCAAAGAAAAAAGAACTCAGTTCTGACATGGAAACAAGTCACTGATAGCATAAACAGTCCTGATACAAGGAGGTGATAGGCACATAATAGACTGAGGACTACACAGTATAGTGAGGATCATGATAGGAAAGGCAGGCAGATCTACAGACAACATAATTACAGGAAAACAATCTCGGTGACATGGACAGAATTAATGGTGTGATTAGGAATCTAGTGGTGCAGAGCTAAGAAAGATCAAGGTCCCTTGGATTCTCACTTATTTGTTCAATCTAGTTTGCTAATAGACACTTCTGAAAGCTGTTTTAGGCAAGGCTCTGCCTCACATGTTAAGCTCCAGGACACGCTTCCTTGGATAGCTATAAAAAAAAAAAAAAAACCAGGGATAGGAGTAGAGACTTTAATATTAGATAACTTAGAATTGCCTAGCATTGACCATTAGGGCATTAACCATTAATGTGCTAAATAAAACATACATTGAGCTGTCTCTTATGACTTTTCACAAGGTAGCTCTCTCCAAAAAGAAATGTCATGGTGATTATGTGTAATGTGCAAGGGTCCAAACTAAAACACAAGTAAATATAAGCTTGGCATTGTAAATTATATCTTTTTCTAAAGAGGATAGCTACTTCATAATAAGTAAAGATAACAATTATATTTATTCCTCAAAAAGTCAACTGAATTATTTTAAAAAGGAGGAGGGACGTTCTTAGGAAAACTTGATGTGCAGATTTCTGCCTAGATTTTCCTCTTATATCTTTGTTCCCTCTTCTGAGAGAAACTGCTGCAGAAAACAATGCAGAAACAACTCTCCTAATTTTATTCACATATAAAATACTAGTAAGTGGGAAACACAATTAATTTTAATAAAAGTAAATCAAATCTTTGTGACTTGGATGAAATAATCTGAAGGATAATCATAAATTGCACTTTTTAAAAGAACACAATGTTGAAAAACAAGTACTCTTTTTCAACTATTTTTAGAAGACATAAATAATATTGTCAACATTCAAACGAGGGCTAAAAATGTACTACATATATCAAACAGTAAATGGAAACACCTTTCACCATTTTGGAGGCTAAAATTTGAATGTGAGCATGTTTAAATGATTTGGCTCAATTGTATAGAAATGGTAGCTGATGAAGGTAAGAATCAGAAATTTCCTTTCACTCTGAGTTTTGGTCATTTGTAAATGCACACACATAAAATACTAATAAATTACCATTTTTCTTGTGTGGATTTATATGAAAAAAGCAATTTTAAAACTGTATGCTTGACTCAAAGATAAAAAGGGAAAGCATATTTTCTAGATTAGATATGTGAAATATGCCTAAAAGTAATTCTAATCACTAATAAATTTGAATGGAATATTTTATTATAAATAAATAAATCTAAGAAATTTTTACCCTAGAGCTGTATTGTTTAATGAGGGAGACACTAGTCACATGCAAAACCTGAAAATTGGCTAGTCTTAGTTGTTGAAATAATATTTTAGATATGTTGGTTTAAATAAAATATAGTATGAACATTAAATTCACTTGTTTTTCCTTACTTTTTTATTTGGTTACTGAAAACTTGAAAACTACATATTTAGCTTGTATTATATTTTAATCAAACAGTACTGTTCTAGAGGGTCAAGCTTGATCCTTATCCATAAAACATATGAAATTATTATTCTAAGTCTAAATAGTTAAAAAGATCAAATTCTTTGGGGAAGATATTATCTTTTCAGTTTAACCCTTTACTCGGGCTTATAAAATTAATTAGACTAGTCAAGTCTCTGTAAATGGAAATATGAAATAATATTTTACCAAATAAAAAAACACAAAAGGATAGAATGGCCATATTTGAAACCACGTGTATTAACAGCTCAAATGAAATTGTTAATTTTTATTTGGGTGCTCTTCCTAGGTACACATTCACTGGAATCTACACCTTTGAGTCACTTATAAAAATCTTGGCAAGAGGATTTTGCTTAGAAGATTTTACATTCCTCCGTGATCCGTGGAACTGGCTGGATTTCAGTGTCATTGTGATGGCGTGAGTATTTTTGAAAAGTTGTTAAGCTCAAAGGAATGAAAATAATTGTAGCACAAACTACGTGGTTGTGACATATTATAAATGCAGAGTTTGCTTATTAGACAAATTAACTATATTCCTGACATATTTTGAGGATACACATTAGAATACATACAGGCAAATCTCTCTGGTAAATGAACAATAAATCATTAGTTTCATGTCATATAGTCTTCCATTTCATCAAAATGAAGTTATTCATTGAGCATAATACCTCAACTATACTTTAATTTCTTACAAACTTGTTCATATTAGTGAAAATTACATTGAAATAAGGCAACAAAATTTTATTCCTTAAAAGCTGCTCTTAGCATATGGCACCCTGAGGTCTGTAGCAAGTTCATTTGTTAAACTCAAGGAGCTCTATACATCGAACCCAAATTTCATTCTTTATTTAGTGTAAACTTTGCCAAAACTATCAGTAACTCTGATTTAATTCTACAGGTATGTAACAGAATTTGTAAGCCTAGGCAATGTTTCAGCCCTTCGAACTTTCAGAGTCTTGAGAGCTCTGAAAACTATTTCTGTAATTCCAGGTAAGCAACTGGTGTAAGAAGATAGGTTCCTTGTATCTCCAACTTTTTTTTGTGTATTATTGTGTTGTGTGTGAACTCCCTATTACAGATATGTGACAGAGTTTGTGGACCTGGGCAATGTCTCAGCGCTGAGAACATTCAGAGTTCTCCGAGCACTGAAAACAATTTCAGTCATTCCAGGTGAGAGCTAGGTTAAACACTGGGGCTGACTTTAAATACACTGTAATAATATTTAGGTTGAAATCATACTTAGATCACTGGACTTGTTTATTATTCTTGTTGTCAACTTCAAGAATGTCAATTGATGTTTCAAAGCAGTTCAGTTCCTAAAATTTTAGAAATTACATGCTTATTTATAAAGTCAGTCTTTGAGTTTAACAGAGAATTGCATGAGTTATCTATAAAAATACTAGTTTTGTGCACGTGTGTGTACTCTCTCTCCCTCTCTCTCATGCTTTCTCTCTCTTTTTGCATTTATGATGTAAAGTTTTCTCTTTTACAATCTGGAAAAAGCTTTGCTACCACGCCTTTACTAACTTACTTGGGTTTTACCATTCACTGCAGATCTATTCTGAAAATAAATCTCCTTTTATAAAGGAGAAAAGATTATTCTTGAACACCATGGCATAGAATATTTAATATTTTAAAATTCTTTTCTCTTCCGAATTATTGCTACTTGGAGGCTGGTGTAAAAAACGGGTTGGAGGGAGATGCCTCAAGAAACACAATCTGAAATGAAAAATAACTACAAGTTCTTCTTTAGATGTTCATGATAACACATAAAACCACACACAAAAAAGCTTCCTGCCTAGATATTTACACTTTCATTTTAAATCTCCAGAAAGCATACTATTCATAAATAAAATCTGCTTTTCATCCATTTCCCAAACCATCTGGCTATCCATAAAGCTTTGGTGTCTAAATAGCCAAGCAACCATTTATGGGAAAAGGTAATGTGTGTGACTAAAAAGACTTTGTGGATTATGACACTCTACGTGGATGACCTATTGCTGTCTCTCCCCAGGTTTAAAGACCATTGTAGGGGCCCTAATCCAGTCCGTGAAGAAGCTTTCTGACGTCATGATCTTGACTGTGTTTTGTCTGAGCGTCTTTGCTCTAATTGGTCTGCAGCTGTTCATGGGCAACCTGCGGAATAAATGTTTGCAATGGCCCCCAAGCGATTCTGCTTTTGAAACCAACACCACATCCTACTTTAATGGCACAATGGATTCCAATGGGATATTTGTTAATGTAACAATGAGTACATTTAACTGGAAGGATTATATTGAAGATGACAGTAAGAGATATTGCTACATTGTTAACCTTAGTGCTGCTGAATGAATTTTCACCTATTAAATAGTTGAGGCTGTGGGCTTGAAACCATCTTTGTAAATATACTTCATAACTGAGATAGTAAAACTTTCATTTATTCCCAATATCAGTAGGATAAATATGAAATGAAATAGTTTATTCTTTATATTAACAGGTCACTTTTATGTTTTGGATGGACAAAAGGACCCTCTACTCTGTGGAAATGGTTCAGATGCAGGGTAAGAAACAAAATTTAAAAAACATGGAAAACTTTGAGAAAAATCAGATAGGAAAAAAGTACAAGAGTATTCTTACATGTATATAATAGTGATGCTACCTACCTAGGAAGTATCTTCTCTGTGTTAGAGGACTGCTGTTAGTTCTAAACTCGTGGTTATTCAAAGCATCCCAGTTGGTGAAGACATTTTCTCCAGAATTCCACAGTTAAGATGTACCTGATTTTTTTCCCCAAAGTGTGAAGACTCATAGTCTATCTTTTTTGTAAACCCATCAGAACTGTTTAATAACATTTTGATTGATGTGGGTATGTGTTGATATGATAAGTTTTGCTGTGGCTGGAAAAGATCCAGAATATAACATGATCTTCAGCAGTTGGGAAACTGTTTTTGAGAGTTAGGTGTTTTTGAAATAGCAAGAAAACCGTGTGTGCTGAAAAGCCAAGGGACAGATATATGTCAAAGGCATGTCTAGGTCTGAGTCTACATGCCTAATAGTTCTGTTTGGTCACATTCTAAAATAAGATACACCTTAATATCTAAGTCATCCTGCTGGTCACTCATACTTAACATATTTTCCCAAGAGTATTATAAATTGATTTCAGGTCAGGATGCAACTTTTTTTGGAGGCCAGGGATGGCAATAGTTAGTGACTTTTAAAACACAGAATTTACACAGAAGTATTTTGAGTCATGCTAGAAAATTGGAAACTCATGTAGCCGTAAAAATCTCGGAGTATTACTGAAAATGTATATCAGTCCTGGAGATAGTGTTTGGGGAGGAAGAGGGTGTGGGAATTGTTTTCCTGATATTTTTCTTAACCTTTTTTAGGAGAATGTAGTAAATAAGAGCTAGAATTCTAGAGTTCATACACATCTGGATTCAAACTCTAACTCCACCATTTACAAACTCTGACTTTGGAAAAGTGTTCTAAGCTCTCTTTTGTTTCTAAAATGTGGAGAGTAATATTGTCTCTTAGGGTTGTTTTGGTGATTACTTAATACACATAAAGCACTTAGTTTAGCACCTGGTCTATCATTAAGTGTGTATTGCATTTTAGGTATTATTTTTTATTATTATGGTTAAACTAAAAGCCTGATAAAATTTTGGATAAGGCTGGATGATGCATACTTATTACTATTAAATCATACGAATCACTTCTTTTTATTGAATACTTAGTATGGGTTAGGCGATTTACATGGTAAAATTGATAGCCACTCTTGTTAAATGTCAAATAAAATTCTACAGAAATCTACGCAATTTCAACACTTCTTATAAGGATATAGTAATCAAGACAGTATGGTACTGGGGAAGGAATAGATAACTAGGATCAATGGAATGGAACAGACAACCCCCCACCAAGAAAAATAGACCTACACAAATGTAATCAACTAATTTTGGACAAAGGAAAATTCAATTCAGTGCAGGAAAGTTTTTTGAACAAATCATGCTGGAGCAATTGGAAATCCATATGCAAGGAAATGAACCCAGATACAAATCTCACACTTACACAAGAACTCAAAATCAACCATAGACTTAAATGTAAAATTAAAGAAACATAAAACTTCCTTAGGAAAGCACAGAATAAAATCTACATGACTTCAGATTTGATGATAAGTTTTAAACACTAATAACCCAATCCAGGAAAGAAAAAATTGATAAGCTGAATTTAATTAAAATTAAAAACTTCTGCATAATGGGAATGAAAAAAACAAGGCATAATTGGGAGAAAATGTTTGCAAAGAATTTATATGGAAAAAAGACTTGTATCCAAACTATACAAAGCACTCTTAAAACTCCACAAAAAGAAAACAAATAACTCGATATAAAAATAGGCAAAAATCTGGACACCCTACAAAAGAATATATACAGATGGCTAATAAGTAGGTAAAGATGTCAAACATCATTTGTTACTAGAGAATTGAAAATTAAAGTAACAATAAGTAACTACTATATACCTATTAGAATGGCTAAAATCTGAAAAAACTGGTAATACCAAATTGCTGGTGAGGATGCAAAACAACAGGAATGTTCATTCATTGTTGGCAGGAATGCAAAATGGTTTAACCATTTTGGAAGACAATTTGGCAGTTTCTTTCTTTTTTTTTTTTTTTTTTAAGATTTTGTTTATTTGACAGAGAGAAACACAGCCAGAGAGGGAACAAAAGCAAGGGGAGTGAGAGAGGGAGAAGCAGGCTTCCTGCCGAGCAGGGAGCCCGATGAGGGACTCGATCCCGGGTCTCCGGGATCATGACCTGAGCTGAAAGCAGTCGCTTAACCAACTGAGCCACCCAGGCGCCCCCCAATTTGGCAGTTTCTTACAAAATAAACACAGTCAAGCAGATGATCCAGCAATTTCCCTACTAATATTTAGCCAATTAACTTGAACATGCATGTGAGTACTTATAACAGTTGTATTCATAATCACAAGAAACTGGAAACAATCATGATGTTCCACAACAGGTGAATGGATAATTGTGATGTATTCATCCAGTGAATTATTATTCAGTGATAAAGTGAACTATCAAGCCACAAAAAGACACTGATGAACCTTAAATACATATTAACACATGAAAAAAAGCCCATATAAAAAACCTATATTTGATTCAAATTACATGACATTCTGAAAAAGGTAAACAATAGAAAAGATAAAAAAAAATCAGTGTTTTTCAAGAGTTCAGGGTAGGGATTGATTGGATGATGTATAGGAGATTCTTTAGTGTGGAGAAACTTTTATAAGATTCTGTATTGATAACATTAAGCCATTTGTCAAAACTCATAGGACTTAACAGCACAGAGTTAACAGTGTATGCAAATTTTTAAAAAGCATACAAATATATTTATAATATATAAGATAACCTCACTGAAGAAGTAGAGAATAAGTGTTGATCTAAACAATGTTGGAAATAAGTGGAGTCTGTAATGCAAAGGCAAAAAACCCAAAAAACAAAAACCTGTACTCTAGTTGATAAAGTTGTTTCTCATGCTACTATGGATTAACAATCCTGAAACAACTATGCATGTATACTAGTATTGAACAATTAAGCATATAGATAGTAGATGATAGAAGCTAGTCATTTTTGGAGTGAGAAGTTACAGATAAGCCAAGTTAAGAGTCTATAATGATTATCCTGTGGTAATGAAATAGGGTTAGAGACAGTATGAATTTGTTTAGCTTAATAGAGGCACAGATGTTTATATATATACATATATATACACACACACACATATACACATACACATACACACATACTTGTTATTAGAAACCAGAGCAGGGGGCCGCCTGGGTGGCTCAGTTGGTTAAGCGACTGCTTTCGGCTCAGGTCATGATCCTGGAGACCCGGGATCGAGCCCCACATCGGGCTTCCTGCTCCGCGGGAGGCCTGCTTCTCCCTCTCTTGGTACCTCTGCTTGTGTTCCCTCTCTAGCGGTGTTTCTCTCTGTCAAATAAATAAAAAAAAACTTTAAAAAAAAAAAAAAAAAAAAGAAACCAGATCAGGGTACCTGGATGGCTCAGTGGTTAAGCCTCTGCCCTCAGCTCACGTCATAATCCCAGAGTCCCGGAATCGAGCCCCGCATCTGGCTGCCTGCTCAACAGGAAGCCTGCTTCTCCCTCTCTCACCACCTCTGCTTGTGTTCCCTCTCTGGCTAAGTTTCTTTCTGTCAAATAAATAAAATCTTAAAAAAGAAAAGAAAAGAAAAGAAACCACGTATCAGGGCTATGTTTATTGCTAAGGCAGTGTCATTGTTTCTAAGCCCTCAGTTGTCAAAGCAAGAAGATATATTATGTTTGTGTACACACACACACATACTTGTCCTGGGTTCTAATACTGTTCTTCAAAAAAAGAACAAGGACTTATTGGAGAATTTGCTGATTCTAGAGAAGGAAATATAAAAGATGAGTCTGAAGCATCTTGTAGTGCCACAAAGTAAGAAAGTGCTAAAAAATAAACAAACAAACAAAAACCCACACAGAACCATGCGGTTACATCAAAGAGATACTAAAGTCAATGGAAAAGCTCCCAGTGGCCACAACTGGAACAATTTAAGCAACAAAATAAATAAAACAATTAAATTAAGGACACCTGGGTGGCTCAGTTGGTTGGGCGACTGCCTTCAGCTCTGGTCATGATTCCGGAGCCCAGGGATCGAGTCCCACATCGGGCTCCCTGCTTGGTGGGAAGCCTGCTTCTCCCTCTCTCACTCCCCCTGCTTGTGTTCCCTCTCTGGCTGTGTTTCTCTCTGTCAAATAAATAAAATCTTTAAAAAAAACAAAAAACAAAAAAACAATTAAATTAGAATTCAAAGTATGAAATGAATATCATGAGTACCTACTCATATAAAGAAATGATTGAATAAGTAAATAGGCAAATAAATAAATGATAATAGACAAATCCCTCATGCAAAAGAATTCTAAGTAATTTGTGTATATGCCCTACTCTTAAGAAGGTGGCTCATAACTCCCTGTTCCTAATATGTGGGCGGCACATAGTGACTTTATTCCAAAGAATGCACTATGGAAAAAAAAAAAAAAAGAAAGAGTAAATGTACAGTGGAGAAATCTGACATTACTTCCAATCAACTGATGAAAGTTAGTATCAAGAGTGATAAGTCATATTGATCATATGTCCCCCTGATATGATATGACAATAATGGTATTTTACTTCCCTAAAAAATCTATCCCCAATCTAATTATGAAAAAAATGTCAGACAAATTCCAATTGAAAGACACTCTTCAAAATACCTGAAAGTATTCCTCAAAACTATCAAGATAATCAAAAACAAGGAAAGTCTGAGAAACTTTATAAGGAGGAGCCGAAAGTGACATGGTGACTAAATGTAATGTAGTATCCTGAATGGGATCTTGAAACATAAAAAGGATATTAAAGAAAAACTGAGGAAATCTGAATGAAGTATGGATGTTGGTTATTAATAACAGTATTGATTGAAATGTACCATTCTAACGTGTTAACAATAGGGGAAACTGGGCATGGAAATAGGGCATCTATTCTGGGCCCTCTTTGTAATTTTTCTGTAAATTGCAAATTACTCTAAAATATAAGCTTTATTTTATAAAATTCTACAGAAGTGCCTATTGAAGTAGCTCATTAAGTGGCTCCCTACCCTTTGTTTTCTGGCCTTTCATTTTTAATTACTTATTCTTGCAACTTTGTAAAGAGGAGGACACTGATGATGTCAGAGACAAAGTGTGCTGCTTTCTCTTTACCGTTCTAAATGTCTGCAACTCTCACTCTTTGCACCCCAGTTTTCTATTGGTTTTCCTAATACATTTCATCTAATAACAATACCACTGTAAGCAATTACCTAAAGTGCTCTGGAAATAAAGGCAAGAAAATCCATCATAAACAGTAACCCTGGGTTTGGACAGTTCCCATAAATCACCAATTGAAATAGCTATAATTGCCAACCTGACACTAGCACCATTTCTCTCTCCTATAGCCAGTGTCCAGAAGGATACATCTGCGTGAAAGCTGGTCGAAACCCCAACTATGGATACACAAGCTTTGATACCTTTAGTTGGGCTTTCTTGTCTCTATTTCGACTCATGACTCAAGACTACTGGGAGAACCTTTACCAGTTGGTAAGTGTCTTGTCCCTTAGGGCTGCTACAACAAAATACCACAACCTGGATAGCTTATAAATAACAGAAGTGTATTGCTACAGTTCTGGATACTGGGAAGTTTAAGATCAAGATGCCAGCATGGCTTCATTTTGGCAAAAAGCCCTTTTTAGTTCATAAGCTGATATCTCCTTGCTGTGTCATCCCCTGTGTATAGAAGGGGCTAATCCTATTCGTGACCACTCCACCTTCACCATCTAATCACCTCCCAAAGGCCCTCCTTCTAATACTATCACACTAGGCATTAGATTTTAAACTTGGAAATTTTGGGGAGACACGAGCATTCAGACCACAGCAGTAAGGATCAAATTAACACACATGAG